>CASBSA010000196.1:129171-208334 GCA_949129095.1 Volucella bombylans
GGCTACGTCAATTCATTGGTCTATTCTAATAAGCCAGAGACGTTAACCGTGCTCAGTGTCAAGAAAAAGAGTGGTAGAAAATGGCTCCAACGAATCGAACGCTGTAACCGCGCTCGTGGTGGACATATGAATGAAGTGGAGTTGCATTCATAATTGTGTGAGATGTACTTTAATGGGAACTATATGGTAGTCCTTAACGAAACCTGGAAATCCCCATTTAGTATGATGGATTAAGGTACCAGTTTGTGGCACTAACGTACTGTTTAAGCACACTATTCTTTTATAAACAAATGGAGACTATTTCCGTCACATATTTTATCCCAAAACACGATTTCTTAAGATTGTCGTTTAATGTTGTAAAGTTTTGTTTTGTTTTGGTGAAACACGGTACGTACCTTCTAATTCTAGACTTATCTGTGCATCAAGAATTTAATGAACAATTTTATCATGCAATGGTCTTCTATTTTTACATCCATCCATAACTCGTTAGGTAACCTACGAAAGTAATTTTTATGAGACTTCACCAAAGTGTGATCAATGCTGGATTGGATCTTTTCTGTTATCGGAGTGTGTTCATTTACGAGTGATTCATGTAACTATTAGAGACATGGTTACTTTTCATTATTCATATCACCTTAAATCGATAGATTCCTTGATTTTGTACTTCTGAAAGATTTAACACATGTTCAATAAATATCTAACAGCTTTTAAGAATGCATTAGGTATGCCGTGTAAGGTCTTCTCCAGTTTGGGTTTCATCAAAGGTATGTTAGGGTGCAGGAAATTTTAGATTTCAGATAAATTCTTTTCTTAAATCTAATAGCAGGGAGTTATGAAAATTTGTTCACCGTCCTCACTAAAATGATGGTTGGAATATAAAACAAAATCAACAGAAAAACTTCAGTGTCCAGTTTCAAAATGGCTCTACGACAGAAAAGCCTTCCATGAATGGATGACAAGAACAACTTTCGAGAGGACTTTTCATTCTCTTTTTGTGAAAGTAAATTTCAAATATTGACGTTAAAATTGCTCCAGGTTTTCCAATATATACAAAGCAGAAGCAGAAAAATGCAAGCTAGTGTTTGAAAAAAAGAGAAGAGAAACTGGAAACCGGAAACTAGCTAAAGTATTGACAAACAGCGAAAAGTTTGTCTCGTCCAATTGAGTTACTAAGCAAATGAAAAGATAACACTGAAAAAAAGAAAAGTTTGCCCTTCAATAAGAGGCAGAGAGTAAAAATTCTTTTCCAAAGTATATGAAAAAAAAAAAATTCTTTCGATGGCGGCCATTGAATGCTGTTTGCGTGGTGTTTTGTCACGTCCGAAAAAAGTTTAGCCGTTGAGAAATTTTATGAGACTTATAGACAAAGTAGGTTCAATGAGTCTCTAAGGTCATATTTTAGTACTCGATAAATGTTTTGTAAGGAATTTTGATGAGCACTTTAATACAGATATTTGGATTATAATCAAAAAGGTTTATAAATTACGAGTATAACAGCAGCCTATATTATTGAAATATTCCCCTTATTCCATGGATTGAAGTGGATTATTCTTTAAAAATTCAAAACAATTTCTATATACATTTTATCTGTATTTTTAAGTGGATATAAGAATTGAGCCATAGTTTTCAAGTTTGGCGGTTGACTTGGAAAAGACAGCGTCTGCAACACAACCTCAGCATCAAACTTGGATTGTTTAAAGGCGAAAATGAGCATTGATACTATGTTGAATCCTATGCATCAGACAGAAAAGATGCATAGTAAGGTGAGAGTTTCAGTTTGATCTACGAATTTAATTTATTTTGGCAATAACTTGCAGCTTTGGAATAGAAGACGACAAGACTTGAAATACCGATCTTGAGAGGCGGATGATTACCGCTTCATCAGTCCGACTTCAGTACCAGTATCAGCCGAAGGCGTATTATCACCCCTCCTGTGATCTTTGGCCATATATGATTTGCTTAACAAATTAATCAACTTAGGCTACAACATAATTGGTTATGCCGATGACCTAGTCATCATCATTAAGGGCAGAGAGACTAACGAAGTCACTGCACGTATGCAAAACGCCCATAAGACAGTCCTAGACTGGTGCACCAGAGAGAACCTCTCCATAAACCATAAGGCTTTCCCTGAAGAAACATAAACTTATGTATAGTTTCACTTAACGGCACAATCGTTGAGTACTCCGACGAGGTTACGTATTTGGGAGTAACCCTAGACAAAAGACTAAACTTAAAACATAAAATAACTGAAGCAATCAACACTTTGAGAGCCTGCCGTCGCATGTATGGCAGCACACGGGGGATCTATACAACGGTGGTCAGTTCCATCATAACATATACTTCTATACTATAGTGGACTAAGATCAAGCAAGAGACTACCATTTTAAAGCTCAATAGGGTACAGAGACTTTCATGTTTGGGCATTTCCGCAGCCTTTCGGACCAGCCCCACAGTTGCGATAGAAGCAATAATAACGAAGTGGCATTACGCAGCACAGCAAGTCTGGTACAAATTAAAGAACGAAGTATTAGGAAACACCTGGACCTAAGGACCCTACTCTCCGAAATACCGGAACCTGATATAATCTGCGCGTTAGTAGACCGCCTTCAAAAAACACTATGCTTCAAAAAAGGCTTCTCCACGGAGATTCCCAGCAAAGAAGCATTGGTTAGCAATAACCCACCAAACATCCATAGTGGCATAAAGTGGTATAGGGATGTTTCTAAAATGGAATCGGGAGTGGGAGCTGGAATAGACGGGCATAACCTAAAAACAATCATAGATATGGACAAAAGTCCCAGTGTATTTCTGGCAGAACCCCACGCCATTCAAGTATGTGCTAATCGTATTTACAACTCTGGTATTAAAGCCGCAAACATCCATATATTCACGGACAGTCAAGCAGCTATAAGTGCCCTTAGCTGGCACGCCATTGGCTCTAAATCAGTCATGTACTGGTTTATAATCCTCCAAAATAGACTCCAGGAACAGTCAAGAACTTAGTGGGCTACCTCACGGGACATCATGGTTTAACATATCACCTCAACAAAATGAATTTAGTCGACTCTCCGCAAGAACAGTCAAGAACTTAGTGGGCTACCTCACGGGACATCACGGTTTAAGATATCACCTCAACAAAATGAATTTAGTCGACTCTCCGCAATGCCGACTTTTTCTTGAAGGAGACGAAACAGTTGAACACATCTAATGTGAATGCCAACTCTTATCTGAATTAGACGAAACATTTTTCTCAGGGAACAATTCGACTCCAACGAACTAATGAAATGGAAGGCAGAAAACCTACAAGCCTAAATATAGTTGGGACTAAATGGTACAAAAGATCTTTTAAGTCAAAGTGGTATACTTCGCAATTGGCGAGTCAAAAAACTAAAAAAAAAACAAAACTTGGGCAGTGGTTGTATTCAGAAGAAAAACGAAAACACACTCCAAACTAGGTCTTCACCCAGAAAAGGTTATCGTGACAATCTCTTGGGTATCGAAAGGACCAATTCATTTTGATTTCTTCAACCAGTTGAAACGATAATGCAGTCAAATATTATGAGGAAATCGGTATACTCGTAGTGCATGCAAAATTGGTCGAAAAGCAACCTGAGTTGGCAAATTAGGATGATCCCATTCTATTGCATGACAATGCTAGACAGCGTACGCCACGAATAATGGTGCAAGAACTGTTACTGTCAGAATTATAAATTCTGCCGCATCCACCGTACGCTCTTGATGTTTCTCCAACTGACTACCACCTTTTCCGCAGTCTGGAGTCATTTTGTCGGCACAAGGTATTCTGAAACCGAGCGGACGTCATAAAAGCCATTGAAGATCTTATAGCATCCAAAATTCAAGCCTTCTATAAAAAAGGAATCATGGATTACGTTGGAAAAGGGTTATAGATGCTTATAAAAAAAATTGGCTTTCCAACTTTTACCTTAAAATCTGGCATTTCATGTGGTACAACATAATAAATCTAAAACGGTGTCATTTTCTAAAACACAGAGCCCAGAACAACCATATTCCAAAGTTTCAATATCTTTTAGACAAGCAGACATGTTTAATTTCCGCACAATTCTATTCGTGTACCGTTCGAGTTTAAATTGCATGTGCGCACCACAAATCCACAAGGCGTGCAATTGTGTATTAAGTTGAATGCAATTTGCAAATTGAACAACAACATGGTGCAATGACGGGGTAAGGATTTCAGACCTGGATGCGGTTTCCAATATGTGCAGTCACTTCTGCGAAAGTATACATATATTACAGGTCTATGCGCAATTCCCTACAGTGTCTATAGTATAATCCTAGAATTCTATTCATTAGGATATGTTAATTAGGGATGAAAGTTTATTTACCGTGAATATTTGCAAGTATAGTCACAATACAAGGTTACTGTGTTAGACAGTGCGCGAGCATAAGGGATTAAAGGATTGTTCGTGCAAAACTAGGGTATAAGGAAGCCGGTGACATAAGCAACATTTTTGAATTCAAAGGAAATCCCATCATTTTGTAACAAATTAAACCCAATCCAATATTTAGGATCTTTACAGAGCTGAACAATGCAAAATTATCAAGAAATCGTCACATATGGTCAAAGGCAATATAACTGGCTGTGGGTACACATTAGAAATTATTTTACTAATTCTGACTGAACTCTGGTATTTGCTGCAATACGTAGTTCATGAAATTAGTGATCAGAAATTTCATTTATTGTAATTTTAAGCAGGCGTGTTTCAGTTTATTTTTAGCTGGAGTGTCATTCACTACTGTAGATCGTTATACACAGCAAGCCTAAAGTTTGAGCCGGCTCTCAGTGCTCGAAGCAGAATAATAATCAAGTCAAATAAAAGGAGGAACATACATATATGAAACCAAAATACAAAGAGAGGTATTTTCGTTTAGTTCTAAATATAGGGTTTTCCAATAAGGACTTGACAACTCTTTTTTTTAAATAAAACGCAAACCATTTGAGATATTTCAAAAACTTTATTATCGGCTTGAAGTACAATCAAAACATTTATGAATGGAACTCGACTTCGTTCATATGGCTACCGCAGGCACGTTTGCAGCAGTCGATTCGTTGGACCCAATTTTCAACGACTCGGCCACACATTTCGGCCGAAAAGGCCGCTATTTCGCGTTCAATGTTGGCTCTGAGCTCTTCAAACGTCGTCGGCGGCCAATCGACTGGCCCCTTTCTTGAGATAACACGCTCACCATACTTACTCTTCAATAAATCGACTGTAGAGTGTGCAGTGTGGCTTGTGGCATCATCCTGTTGAAACCACATGTCGTCCAAGTCCATATGTTCCCATTAGGGCCAAATCCAAATCAAATTGGATCGTTTGCTACGGATGCCTGAACGGCAGCGACATTTTAGACACTTCGACCAACCCGTTGTCTCACTGACACTACAACATCACACAACGAATATGTAGTCTCAAACTTTTGCACTAAACTTGTTATTGCCTGTCTACTAGGGCGAGAATTACGACCCAAAATTGGAGTTAAAGCTCTTAAAGTTGCAGTCACCGACTCCGAATTTCGGTAGAAAGTTTTTATAATTTGCAGACGTTGCTCGTTCGTGTACTTTACCATGATGAAAATGTTGAGTTTACTGAATAAATTGACAGTGACAGTTTGATGATTAGTGAAAGAGTGCGTTCACAAATTAAATTCAAAATTGTCAAGTCCCTATTGGAAAACCCTTTATATGCATCACTTTAAAAAATATATTTTTTTTAATACTCTCATGGCCAGAAACTAAGGAAATATTTGTAAGATCGTAATTAATTGTATCCGTGAAACAAAATCATCGCTAGCTAATTGAATTCTTTTCTCTGTCGGAGTGGATTTCATCGGTACACCAACCTGCGGCGTGGCAAATATTTAAATTATTTTCATGTCTCTTCCGTTCCTTGCTTTGAGAATACAGCAGTATCCCTCCCAAATGAGGAGCAACCATAATTTACACGAACGTATCTTACCCAGTATTTAATGAATTTTTTTATCAGATGGCGACGTAGACACTTGTACTGCTACGAGGACTTTTCACAAGGACACCCAAATGAATACCTGGATTTCGAATGTAATAATTCAGTTGTACTCGTAATGAGAAAAATGTTGCACAAATCCGGAGGAAATTAAATTTTAAAGATTTTATATTTTTTTTAATCAATTTATTACAAGTCACTTAAATAAATGCTCCTCACGACAACCAACTGAATTAATACCAATCCTTCTGAGCGATTCTCTTAGTTTCTTGTGCTTTGACTTCCGGTTCAGTGGTTTCTTTTCTAATTTTTTGTAATCATTGTTATTACCAGAACACCTTCCGATTCCAGACTATAAATGACATACACTAGAGCTTGTAATTACATCATCAGTGATAATGAAACGAAGGAAGATATTTCCGTCTGTGTACTGTCCACATGTCCACATCGACAGGACAAGGAATTGACTGTAGGTCGTGTATCACGGAAGGACTATGTCTTCTCTCAGAAGAGGTAATGTAATGTTTGAAAATTTTCTTAATTAAATGGAAGTGTTAGGGTTGTGATTTTGTGGTACAAGTATCGGAGAATAGTGACGGTATACGAGTACACTGGGAAATGATTTAATTGATGTGGTTTTGCTTTCAATGTACCCAATGACATTGGAGGTTAAATTTCCGTTTTAATGAAGATAAATTGGTGTTTGTCATTAAGTTGCTTCAGAAGCAGGAGACTATAGTAAAAATTCTAACTTAATGTGAAGATGGCACTAATAAATCATAGAAAGAGTTCACAATATACGGCCAACGATGTGTTTACCTGAGAAAGGAATTTAAAGAGCTGCAGGGTTAACAACACTCTTATTATAATTAAGCTTGGGGTACTTAAAGCAGAAAGTGCTTGTAATTTTCATGTAAGTTTGTGTTTATTAGTATAGATGATTAATGAGTTTTGGCTAGGTTTGTGAGGTGACCCGGTATGAGTATTGCTATAGAACTTCTTCGCTTCAATATAGACACATGTCTATGGAGACCTATTGTCACACCCGAGTGAAGGAATTGGGAGACGGTGGGTTCGAAAATCTTCCTACAGCTTTCAGTTGATTATCCTTGAATCACGTTAATTTATCCTGATGCATATGCGACTCTGAAAAGATTTGTAAACAGAAGTATCATAGTATCTTCCCTCAGTTCTCTACCTCAGATTGCTAAGGCTGGAATAATAACACAAAAATCAGAAGACATTCTTTCGAGTGTTCTTACTATTATGGCAATGTCGTCTGCATATGCAAGTCACTGAACAGACTTTTGAAATATGCTGCCTCTGGAGCAGATGAGTGAGTATCGCACAATCCTTTCCATATGGATTTTGATAAAATCACATGACAACCCATTGCCTTATTTAGGTCCTTCTCTGACATTGAAAGTCTCAGTTCTGCATTACCAGTTCTGACCGATTCTCATTCATCATACTGCATAGTCGAATGAGCTCGACAGGGATTTACAAAACTAAACATAGCTCTTTTCTTTCACTTTATATAAAGTCCATGCTTCTTGGTCACACAGTAGGACTACACCGGTATGGTTGTTGTGAGCTTTTCAAGCCATAGGTTTGGCTGTCCTTTCTTGTCAGCAGCATATTCATTGTTTTATCTGCTTTCACCACCAAACTCTTCTACAGCGCTTCTGCTTTAATAGCCGCAAAGGCTCAAACAGCCAACGAGTGACGCTGCCGATGCCTGAGAGGCATCTTGTTCTCACACTCTTTCCAAGTGTTCGCGACTCCTCATCAACTGTTCTGCTCCATGTCTGCGTTGGGCGGCCAGCTCTTGTTTCTGACTGGGTAATTGGGTTCCATTGCATGGTGTGCATCGTAAAGGAATTGTCCCCGCGCCTTAAGGTGTGACCAATCCACAACCATTTCCTTCTTCTTATAGTGATGTCGATTGGCTCCTGCTCTGTTCTAATACTCCAAAAATTATGCGCAGACATGTGTTAACGAAGGACTGCAGCTTCCGAGTGACTGCTGTGGTCACGGTAAATGTACTACACCCATACAGCAATACTGACTCCATATTGGAGCAGAGACAGTAGCAGCTTAGTTTTAGTGCTGTAAACATTGCTTCTCCACACTTTAAACCACTTTCCGATAGCAGATTCTGCCTTCTTGTTTCTGCTACTAACATTGATGGTGTTTCCCAAATGAGGAAAGCTCTGCACTTTCTCGACCTCCTGTCAGGCAATGTTAAATTGGCAGAAGATGATTGAAAAACTAAGGGTTTTGGTTTTAGCTGCTCCCTGGCTTCAGCTTCCAGATTGTGACTCATCTGGTGTAAATCGAAAACCCTGTGCGTAATCAAAATGTGTTGTGTTGTGTAGAACACGGCAACTTGCACATTCGTACTCCTTCCATCTTCTAAACTTGTCCTCATCCGCTATAAGTAGCGAACCGTTCGCATTTTTTATAGGATGCGTTCTCCTGTAAGCTTCTTGGCAATATTATAAATGGTCCTACGGTCGTACCGGTTTGCTGTCTCAGCTACCGCACAAGTTGCACTTGTCGCGTCTAACGCTACGCTGTACTTCTTTTTTTTCACGCGGCAATCTGAACTTTGAGTAAAATACGTTCATCGATCGGTCTCCAAAAGTCAGTTGATGGCAATGTACTGTGGTCTCTCTGCCTTTTACCGATAAACCTCTGCGCTTCGGATATGAAAACATTTTTCAAAAATCTCCAGTGTACATCCACAGTTGTTTGCTCAGATCTGTTGATTGTTACTGCTCCTAAGCTGAGATGGTCCCTGAATCGATGGCGCATTTAATCAATTTGACTTGCGATATTTCCCTGCAAAGCTGGTGCCGAATTTGAATTTCCTGTGAAAATAGCAGCACGTAGCCGTTAGAAAAAATATACTTTCGTATGCTAATTCCCACTACACATTCATCAAGCGTACAATACTTATGACGAGACGTAGGTTTATGAGTATGGGACGCAAACCAGATATCAAGCAAGCTAATGGTGTATTCCAAATGAGCCAAAAATCAAAGAAACCAATTCGTCTTCAATCAAAGAAAGAGTTTTGCTTACTGCTTTCAAAGATTACAATATTGTTGTGTACAATGCATTTCTTCCTAAAGGCCAGAATACCAACATAGACCATTATCTGGTCGCTATGAGACCTCCAATGTGGATAGACAATTCTTGGATCCTGCATCACAATAACGCCATATCGCTCAATGCATCGATTATGTTATGTATGCTTTTCTTACTAAAAACAGTACAATTACCATCCAACAGCCAGCAAATTCACCTGATCTGCCACCAAATGACTTTATCTTGTTCGGCCGACTTAAAATGCCACAAACAGCCGAGACGAACATCGACTGCCAGAGCGAGAAATATGAGTCACATGATCTTTGAAACACACAGGGCAGGGTATCAAACTGGGCCTCAACCAATAAACCTCTCCAATTAGTGCGGTCTTTGGCTAACTGCCTTCCTTTACTGCGTTGTCACTCTTGATTAGGGTTGAAAATTCTACGGGCTGGAGGGTTGGAGTTCACTCGCTCTACATGTCCCAGTCATCTCAAACGCCCAATACGCAGTTTTTTGACCAGGTCGATGTCGCTATATAGCTCGTAAAGTTCATCGTTGAATCGGCTCTTCCAGAACCCGTCAACGTATACTTGACCAAATATCGTACGAAGAATTTTTCTCTCAAAACGGTTAAGGATATCTTCATCTGCTTTAGAATTGGTCCATGCTTCGGAACCATAGAGCAGGACTGCGATTACAAGGGTCTTATATAGAGTTTCCTTTGTTGTTCGGGAGAAGGCCTTACTACACAGTTGCCTTCTCAGCCCAAGGAAACAGCGATTGGCAAGCATTATTCTTCATTTGATTTCTGCAGCGATGTCGTTTTCAGATGTGATAGCAGAGCCGAGGCAGCCAAAGTCCCTTACTACTTCAAAGTTATAGCTGCCGATTGTGACATTCTAACCGATTCGTTGATGTTGGGTGTCCCTTCTTGTTGAATTTGCTTTGCCCTCATTTACAACTAGACCCATTTTGGCCGCTTCTGTTCCTATACTCGCAAACGTATCAGTGACAGCTCGCTGTGCTCTACCAATAATATCAATATCGTCGGCGTATGCAAGCAATTGAACAGACTTTTGAACGATCGTACCTCGTGTTGGCTTGTGAGTTTTGCACAATTCTTTCAAGTATGATATTAAATAAGTCACATGACAGCACGTCGACTTGCCTAAATCCTTTTTTCACATCAAAGGTCTCGGTTAGGTCGTTATCGACTTTGATGCTGAAGAGAGCGAACGAGTTTGGCAAGGATGCCAAAACTAGACATGGCTCTGTATAGCTCGTCTTTGTAGATACTGTCACATGCGGCTTTAAAATCGAGTATCGATCCGATCTTCTTGGGTTTTTACCAAGATCTGCCGTAGTGTGAGTATTTGGTCAATTGTGGGCTTACCGGGTCTAAAACTGGACTGATAGGATCCAATCACATCGCTCACAAATGGTTTCAGGCGCTCGCACAATACAACATGCAGGATCTTATATGCGATGTTTAGGAGACTGATACTCTATAGTTGGTGCAGTTTAGGCGTTCTTTCTTGTGAAACGGGCCAACGATGCTGAGGTTCCATTCATCAGGCATACATTTATCCGACCAAATCAAGGAAATAAGTTGATGTATGCTCCTGAAATCTCCTGCTGCCTTAAATAGTTCGACGGGTAGGCCCTCCGCCCCGGCAGACTTATTCAATTTCAGTTTAGATATTGCTATCCCCACACATTTTGATCGGGTGGATGGAAGTTTTGGCTATCGTCGTCTAAGTTCAATGGTCTATTTTGCTTAGGCCAGAATGTTAGACTTCATCGCTATTACACAGAATGCAGAAAAAGTTTATTAATATTCGCAGCACCGACTTTAACTCTACTGCAATATTTCCTTATTCATCTCTTCAAGTCTCCGTTCGGGTGTTATTACCCTGAATTGTTATTTGAACCTTTTGGTAAAACTTCCGAATATTATTCCTGGAGCAGCACCTCTCTATTTCCCCGAGTGCGCACTTCTCATGCTCGTGTAAGCATATTGTGTTGCTGCATGTGCTTTCCGGCACTCTTGGTCATAAAAAGGGTTTCGTGGTGGTGGGCGGGTGAAACCCAGCACGTCAGTTGCGACATTTCTTATGCCTTCTCGTCATCTAAGCCACTGGTCTTCAGCACTTGATGCTGGCTGCAAAGGACTTCTCGAGAGGTTGAAGGACACGCGATCGGTAAAAGCTCTGGTGGCTTGTTGCTATTGCAACCGTTCAACGATAAATCTCCAGTATTTCCTAGTTATTGTGGTGTCTGAGATATCTGTAGATGTACCTTAGCTGCAACTAGGTAGTGGTCTGAGTCTATGTTGGCCGCTCGGAATGTGCGGACATCTAAAATACATGAGGAGTGCATTACGTTGATCACAACATGATCAATCTGGTTCACATTTTGTTGATCTGATTTCTGCCATGTTGCCTTGTGAATATTGTGGCGAGGAAACCGTGTGCTTACTATAATAACGTTACGTCCCACAGCGAAATCAATTAGCCTAAGTCCGTTTCCAGACTTGGTGTCGTGTTGGCAATGTCTTTCGATTGTACTACCAAAGATGTCCTCCTTTCCAAATTTAGCATTAAAGTCGCCTAAGACAGTTTTAACGTCATACATCGGACATTGCTCGTAAGTGAAGTCAACTTAATTGAGAGAAAATTTCCTTTAAATTGGTCCGCTTCATTTAAATAATATTTTACTACACTATCACAAGATTGTTTATTTAGTTAATTCCAAGGACACATTCCTTCAGACGTCAAGTCTGGAATAATACGGATACTAATTCACTCCAAAAAAAACTCAAGAAAATACAGTAAAATAACAACAAAGTCTGAGCTGTTTGAATGTATCTCATATCTAACTCACCCGCATTCCCAAATTAGTCTAGGGAGTAGATTACGTTATGTGTGTGCGGTATTGATATAATGATGTTACATATTACATATGGTGTCGTGAAGCATCCTTGACTATCTATTGAGGAGAAATTGCATAATTTGTGGATAGAATTCGGATCCGTGCGAAAAGTGCATTAGTACCTTAATTAACATGAAATAGGTCGTAATTATTATGTGTGGTGTTAAGTAAGGGCACATTTAGGTATCTATTAATGTGTATCCTGCCTTTCTACTAAAATGAAAGCGAAACTTACAGAAAAGTGGAAAAAAACTTTTAAATAATTCAGAAGCTTGCAGCTCCTTGATATTCCAAAACTTACTTCCTTAGATTTTTGAATGAAATCAACAAATGTAAATGATTGGATTTCCAACTGAATTTTTCATAAGCCACTTTAAGTGATATGCAAAATTAAAGTGGGTGCACTTATTTGAAAAAAGTATTCCACTTCAAAACTTCTTCAGATCCTTTCACAGTTTTACGATTTGCACATGTGCAGATTCACATGATTCTTAGATCCCTGATTGGTTTCTTTAAGAATAATTTCTTTCGCATGTGTGCTTTAGATAACAGATAATATATAAAGTTATAGCAAAAATAAGCTTTAAAACTTAGTTTAGAGCTATCTATGAAAAGTCTCCATTCGTTTTGTATATACGAGTATACAGGGTGCGCCGATTTTCGTATATGAGGTATTATATTTTTATTTAATTTGGTCATTTACAATGTATTTGGACTAGTTTTTGAATACTCTTACAATATCAATCAAACGGCTGCTTTTATTGACGAAAGCAAAATGTGCCCTTTTTGTTGCATTTTCCATCACTTTTTCGAGCATCTCGGGTGATTTAGCGATGATTTCGGACCGAATGTTTGCCTTGAACTCGTTAATGGTCTGAGGCTTGTTGGCGTACGCTTTGCTTTTCAAATAGCCCCACAAAAAGAAGCCCGAGGGTCAAATCTGCAGATCCATGAAGCTATCTATTACTGGAGGCATTCGACGACGAAGCATCCTCCCCTTCAACTAGCCACCAAAATTGCTGGTGCTGCTGAGCAACATCCCTCCTGTCGCGACTCCCTACCACCCTACTGAACCGGAGACGCTCCGCACTGTCATGTGCGACGTCTCTGTCGTAGTTGAGTCGCCTGTCCGCAGCTGTTCGAGCGACGTGGAAGATTAGCGGGACCGCCAATCTGTCCTGGATCAGACCTTTACTATCTAGATAGAGGAACGCTTCTGGAGGAATAAAACCGTCAAAGCGAACTCTCTCGTGATACATATAATTGGGGTAGAAAGACCCGGAGATCAGGTTGTTCGATGAGGTCATTGCTCTTGCAATGTGCCTTCGAGTCAACTTACTGACGAAATTGTCCACTCTTATTAGGTTCGCCCTATTGTACAAGACCTCATTGGGATAGAATTTGATGTACTGAGACTCTGGTGTTCTGTATAAGCGAAGACAAGTCCTAAGACAAGCCCTCTCAAACACCCGAATCTTTTCCAATAAACTTGCTCTCACGTTGAACCACACGGGACATCCAAATACAAGCATGGCCTTGATAAGGGCCATGTAGCAGATCACCTTCACCCTCGCATCGAGTTGGCTGTTATAAAACAGTCTCTTTGTAAGGGCAAAAGCACCTCTGAAACCATTTTAGACGCAGCATGAATGATATCATGCCCCGCCTTAAAACCGAATTGATTATCCGGAACTATATGTTTGTCCTCAACCCACTTAGTCAGGACTCTATTGATCACCTTCTCGAAAACCTTACTGATATTTGGAAGAAGACTGATCGAGCGGAGATTCGCCGGATTGGAAGTATCTTTATCTCTTTTGGGGATCGGATGTACCACCGCAGTTTTCCAACGCGCTGGACAATGTGCATTATTCATTGCATTATTAAACAGTGTGGTATAAATGTTCACCGCTTCTAGAGGGAGATGTCGAAGCACAATGTTCGGTATTTCATCGATTCCCACTGATTTCTTACTTCTAAGTGATTCGAAGATCGTTTGGAGCTCTTCCTTCGAAATGAACGGGGGTAGTACCCTATCGTTGGCGATGACATTATTTGCCATATTCTCGTCACTGAACTGGGTGAAACCCGAGCTCTCGAATCGCCAATTCACTATTTCATTTCGAAGGCAGAAATTGTGCACAAGGACTCGACTTTCCAGGTCGTGGTTCGGGCCAATGATGTCATTCGCCTTATATACTTCCTGGAAAGTCGCTCCTATAGCCTCAACCTAAAAGAAGCCCGAGGGTCAAATCTGGAGATCCATTTTTTGACAGTATACGTCCAGAGAGTCTTCGTTGGAAAAACTGCATTGTTTGATTTGCAGTGTGGCACAGCACGGCGTCTTGTTCAAACCAGTAACCGTTAGATCTTTTTCACACATTTTTGGGTAGACATAATGAGCCAACATCCACCAATATCGATTCCCATCGACTGTTTCGCCTTCTCTGAAGAAGTCACTTTTTGGTCATGCAATGGTATTTCATGGAGTTCTCCGTTCGAAAAAGTTGCAATTTTGCTTGTTAACGGCACCAGAGAGTGTGAAATGTGTTTCATCGGTCATCAAAATTTGCTTCCAAAAATCATGTTCAGTGTCAAAAATTCGAGTGATTGTTTGGCCGAATTCAAAGCGACGTGAAAGATTTGTCGGCAATATTCTTTGAGTCAATTGCACTTTATACGAAAAAAAAAATGCAAATATTCCTTCAAAATGTGGCGGGAAGTGGTTCCGCTGACGTCAAAATGCTGAGCGAGCGCGGTGACGATAAGACACATGTGGGTTCTAGCCAACACTCTCTCTTACCGATTCAACCAGTTCATTGGAACGATCTCCCACTATCCCGTACTCAACTAAATTCGTAACCAAACAACGAATAGTGCTGTCAGACGTTGCTTGTTGGCACTGATATTTTCGACGAACAACTATTTCCAATGCGGAATAATTGTATTTTTTCAAAGCTGACCGTGAGAACAACGTTACCGTCAATGGCGCCCGCTATCGTTCAATGATATCGAACTTTTTTTTATTCAAAATGTACGAGCTGAACCTGGTCTACATGTGGTTCCAGCGAGATGGAATTACGAGGGGCGTTCAACATATTCTCGGTATCGGGGTGAAGCTGTGGTTGTATGTATAAATTGACTTATTTGTCAAGTAATACTATTATTTTAGTGCAATCAATGAAAATTTCATATAAATGTGATTATTAATTCGCGTTTTATCTCTAGTTAAACAGAATCATAATGGCAACTGAGACGATGATGGTGAAAATTAAGCATCGCGCTGTAATTAAATTTCTCACTAAGCAAGGAAAAAGTCAAAAAACTATTCATGAAGAGATGGTGACTGTTTACCAGGGTTCCGCACCTTCATTATCAACTGTGCAAAAGTGGTCAAGTGAGTTCAAGAGAGGTAGAGAGAGCATTGAAGACGACCCCCGCTCCGGCGCCCCGGCTACTGCTTTTACGGGAGAAAGCATCAAAGAAGTCGAAAAACTTGTTCTTGAGGATGCCCGAATAAAGGTGAAAATGATGGCAGATATCACCAAGCTTTCAATTGGTACCATTCACACCATTCTTCATGACCATCTTAACCTTTCAAAGGTCAGTGCAAGGTGGGTGCCACGAATGCTCACAGCGCCTCAGAAAAAAGTGAGAATCGCATGCTGTAGAGAGCTTTTGGAGATCTGTAGTGAGAACGCGGACGTTGTTATGGATCGAATTGTTACTGGGGACGAAACATGGGTCCACCACTATGACCCTGAAAGCAAACAAGAGTCCATGCGGTGGCATAAAAAAGGAACAAACCCTCCGAAGGAGTTCAAAGTCACTCCGTCTGCCGGGAAGCTCATGGCCACAGTTTTTTGGGACTCAAAGGGAATCTTGTTCATGGAGTACAAAAAAAAAGTGAAACCATCAACGCCACATCCTACTTTGCATAATTTGCGGGAGGAAATTAAAAAGAAAAGACGGGGTAAACTCGCAGCGGATGTGTTGCTTCTTCATGACAACGCTCCTGTTCACACGGCGCGAGTTTCCAAGGCTGCTGCGCGAGATTGTGGTTTCGAAGAAATCCAACACCCACCCTATAGTCCAGACCTTGCCCCTAGTGACTATTTCCTGTTTCAGGATTTGAAAAACTGTCTTCGTGGAAAAAGATTTTCGGATGATGAAGAACTCAAGTCGGCAATAAATGGGTATTTTGCAGAGAAAGAGGAAATTTACTTTTTGAGGGTTTAAAAAAGCTTATCTTAAGATGTAACAAATGCGTTGATGTTAGGGGAGATTATATTTTTTTTTTTTTTTTTTTTTATAATTTACGCGCGCCTAAGGGGTTGATACCCTTTTACTGTTGCCTGGGCGCGGGCGGAAAGATAGAAGGAGGAGAAAGGAAAATTGTTTTTGTAGTGGTTTGAAACTCAGGTGTGTTTGGTTTCTATGTTTGCTCTCCAGGGGTGGGAGTCCGAATAGGACGGAGAGTTTTTCTTCACTCAGAGTGATTCGAGATATAATTCCCAGTATTTTTTTTCATTGCTTGAAACTCTTATAACAGCCAAATCTACGTGTCAGTGTTATGCCTTCATACGCAGAATTTTTTTGTCTGAGTTCCAATTATTCAATGAAAAACTGATTTTGCCATGGGCAGGATTCGAACCTGGACCCTCCGAGTGAGAAGCGTTTGCTACTACCACTACACCACGGCCACCCCATTGAAAAATAAAAACAATTTAAATTGAATTCGCATTTTCCTTCATATCGATACCGAGAATATCGTACTTGCCATACAGCACGCGAATCGATAGACCAATTGAGAAATGAATTCGGTGAGCAATTTATCTCTTGTTTTGGACCGGTCAATTGGTCGGCTGGATAGTGCGATTTCACGCCTTTAGACAATTTTTTTAGGGGATTGCGTCAACTCCCTAGTCTATGCCGATAAACCAGCGTTAACTGCAGCCTTGGAAGACAGCATTACATGTGTTATTAGCGAGATAGCAGCCAATATTATCGAAAAATTGATTCAAAATTGGACTTTACATGAAGTATTCTTTAAAAAAGTAAATCGCAAGCATTGTTTTATCACGGTACTTCGTACCGTTTAGAAAACGTTGAAGGATGGTTTGCCACAAATTCTGTGGTTTTGATCTGTTGGATATATGGTGCTTCAACCACACTTCTGATCAACCACACCATGACATCATCTTTCGTTTTACCGACATCATTTCGGCGACAAGATCGTAAAATTGGAATCCGGATGACTTTCTTTTTTTGTGGCTATTTGAGCAATCGTAACATATCTATGCCAGTGATGGACTCGTCGATTTCTAACCATAAAACCAGAAACGTTAAAGAATTTAAAACAAAAATAAAAGGACAACAATAGTGCTTTACAAGAAATACAGAAGTCGACATATAACTGATGTTGAACCCCTGTAGTTGACAATTCTGTAATTGATGAGTTTTTGAGCAGTTTTATTAATGCATTCATTAATTGCTAGAAATAAAATGAAAAATTTGTCAAACGAAAACAGCTTCTATACCAAATTCGTCAACAACATCTAAAAACAGAAATGTGATAAAGTAAAAATGTATAATGCACTCTGCACTTATTAATTGGGCAGGCTTATTAATTTATTTAAGGCATGTCTATTCTAGAAGTTTCTTTCTAAGAAAATGTTTATATTTATTTTAAAAACATCTGAGTCTCAAATCAGTCTTGTCAGAATTTTCATTTTTTTAATGTTGCGTCCATCATTTCAATATCAATCACCTGCGGAGTTAATATCTTTCCATGTTATGCACTTCGTCTACACCAAGTGCACTGCGTAATTTTATTACTTTCCACTCCCCAAATGTCCTTCATTAAGTCCACACAGTTGGTACTCCACTGAGGGAAAGAATTAAATGAAGTGGCAAAGACTGACAGTGACATCGTTACCGATGGCGCGTACTCAGTTGAGATCTTGCAATGACAAGCTGCTACAGTAATAAGCGTTCATTTGTCTGTCGTTTACCTTTACCTCATGTAGCGAACTGGTGGACCAGTGTTCAACTTGATAAAGGACTGCGTTCAAAAGATAGTAAGCACTGCAAGTTGTAGGGATAATGGAAAATATCATTATGCGCTGATAAAAAGGAAAAACGACAGCCGATGACAAAGCGGTGAAAGAAATTTCGTAAATGGATTTTCTTTTACTTACTGCTGGAAAATGAGATCAGAAAAGATGCACTTGAAATTTCTTCATTAAGAAACAGCTGGAGTAGGTAGATTCAATCTGTTTCAATTTGAACTATATCTCGTTTAGATATGGACTCGGAAAGTTGAAATCTGTACAGGTTTAAGCTTTAAGTTGTGGAGCTACTTTTTTAAAATACCCCGATTAAAATAAAAGTACATAGTTGGCTTCGAATGTTGCAGTGGTTACGACACTTAGGACCTCTGAGGATTGCTATTAATAATAACAAACAATATTAACCCTTATCAAAATCTGTTGCACACTCAGGCCCCTTTGATTTGGGTTCTCTAGTTGATTAGGTCCCAAAGATAAAGTCACACGGTGTTAAATAGCATTATATCGGCGAAAATGTTGATCATTACTATGAGCCATGACTGGGCTAGAAAGCTTTTCTCGCAAAGGGGCGATAGTACAGCCACTTTAAAAGATCAATATCTTCAACTCCTGGTGATAAGAATTCATTGGTCTTTGTTACTTCTATCTTTGTAAGCTTAAATGCTAGACAAAAACGCCTAAATCTTATTCAACAATGACAATAAATTAAACCAGCATATTGGCTCTTACTCAGAGCTCTGAACGTGGCCATAATATTAGAACTATTTCCATTCGGCCTCATAATGAAAAAAATATAATTGCTAAGAAAAAATTTTGAAAGAAAAAAACCTTGAAAAACACTTAACCCCAAATAACTAAACCCGGCGTGAAGAGAACTCATTAATTCGTACCCTGAATGGCCACCAGTGACATTTGATATTCGTCAACATGGTGCCCACGATCCGGCGAAAATTGACTGAAGTCGTGTTCTACCAGTCACCTCTCGATGGCAAATCTTCATGTGGGTGAGTCTAGTCCTTCCGGGAAAACCTCCTATATAACCTAAGGAATAAATTACATAGGTAATACACCGACCTGAGTGAGCGCATCAAATCTCTCCTCTTCCACTTGAACTCTGTGGACGGTTTGAAAGTATCTATTTACCCATTCCGCAATTACGGGACTAAACCAGTAGAACTCTAGATCATCGACGACGTGGCCGTCGTAAATGCGCCGCTTCTCACTCGCAAGTCAATGTCAGTAGTATGATACCGGAATACCATCCTTCCACAAACGCTATTTGTTCGATATGGGGAGCTGCCTCTGGCACGATACAGCTAGATCGTGATTCGCTGTTGCACATAGTCAACGCTCTAGCAACGTGGTTTCGAATCACCTTAAACAGGAAGTTGTCAACTTTGTTTATTCAAGCCCCATCGTAAAGGCCTTTTATTCTCTACCGAAACTGGGCAATCCGAAACAGAACTAATCCATTGTACTCCTTGTAAGTTCCTGTTAATGGAATTTCTCAGTCTCTACACGAAAGAGCACGCGCTTCAGTGCTAAAGTACCTAGAGTACCAGCATCTACCACGTCAACGTGGAGTACCTGTAGCCGGACATTCACAGAGGTAGTGCTCCGCTATGTCGTCATCACTTTCACATTAAGCGTAACAGAATGTTGTATCACTAATCCCCAGCGCATTTAAGTGCTTAGTAAAAATTTAGCAAACCGTCACGATACCAGAAAGCAGTGTTTACTACTGAGGAACAACAGGAAGCCACTGCCTGCCGGTAACCTGGAAAGTCATGCCACCTTTAGTTGTGTTCATATGAAATCCAATTATCAATCAAAGCCTTAACCGAGGACTCAGGCAAACACAACGTAGTTTCGGGTCCTAATAAGCTATCCTCTGAGCCTTGCCTAGCAAGTTAATTTCCCATGATCCCATTATGACATGCGATCCAGACAACACTCAGTGAATTTAGCGTTCCGATTGTGTTCAGAGAAGTTTTGCATTCTGCAACTAGCTTGGAAGTCATAAGAAGGTTCAAGAAGTCTCGAAGCGCAGATTGTCTGTCGTTCTTCAAAGTATTGTACAATATAACTCGTTGGAAGATAGACGCAAGTTTTCCTAAGGAAGAGTGAAATTTAATGTTGTTTTCCGTCAGACTAGCACCCCACCTTAGATCGGTTTTGGAACCATCGGTGAAGACCGGACTATATTCCTTTCCGGGCTCAGATTCTGGTCAAATCCTGTAGTCGATTTCGTATTTTTTTCCGGAGCAGGAAGTTATAACTACCAAAAGAGACGTTCTGGCCAAGTCGTCGATAGTGTGATTCTTTTTCTGATTAGAGAATGTAGTTTTTTTTTTCTCCCGCTTACCGTCAGACCCGCCTCAGTACTCATGAAACTTCATTGATGGCTCACTTTGTTTGTTCATTCATATTAACGTTATCCGTAGAAGCGATCTTTCATCAAAAGTATCCAGAGGTAATCTTTCCATATTCCCAGCACCGACTGCGATTCTACTACTAGATGCTTATGTTCTTCCTTATCGGTTTATATCCTGTCTTTGTCAACCTGGCATGCTCCTTTTCATTCTCTGATATAACAACTTTCAAATTCCTCGATCGCGCGCTGCTTCACGTGTTCGTTTTTTTTCCGATAAGCCTGTGGGCCTACCTTTTGTAGTATTGTTCGTAGTGCTCACGACCAGCTCTCGTGATTCGATATCTGTACCTGTCGAAATACCGTTTTTTTTGCGGCAGCTCGGCGGCGCTTTGAAATCAATAATATCGGAAGCAGCTTCTCTGTCAACTCGCCGAACATATTCTCATTGTTATTCTATGTTTGTGTATGGTGGCTAGAGTTTGAGCGACACGCGATCGGCAAAAACTTAAGCAGTCCTTTACAATAGCAATTTTTCGAATTAGAACTCTGTTGGTCTAACTTGATCCTGTTCTGTCTGTGATATCCGAATTCGTGCCATGTAAAAAACGATGATTCTAGTCGATGTTGGTTACTCGGAAAGTTTTGACATCCAGAATGTTAGATGATTGTCTGGCGCCTATCGCGATAAAATCAGTCTGGTTGACCATTGATTCATTATGGATGTTGAGATGTGGTAACTGGGTGCTGACTTCTAATAGGTTACGCCATGTTGTAAATTTTAAAAACTTGAATCGTTATCGGGTGTGGTGCTATGCAGGATGTTTTTTCCGATGACAATAACGCAATAAGACGGCTTCATATCACAATCTCAGCTGGTTCACTAAGTACGGTTCCATCTTGGAGGTCAAAGAATTCGTTTAGGATGCTGTCATCCTTATCCCCTTTATTGGCATGTACTCAAATCAGACTTTTACTCGTATTACCGATGCGCATTGTTACAAGGAGTTAGCTTGCATTCCAAAAACTTATGACCTTTTGCTTGACTCTCCCTCGAATAATGAATACTCATCCAAATAGCAGCTGTATTCCTTCTTTGTCACAGTCCCTTAACAAGACGCTGTAGTTTTTTATCCGCTTTCTACCGGACGTATCCAACCACTTTTCTTGGATTGTGCTAATATCTGCTTAATATCAGTCGATGGCCTCCGTAAGTTGCTTGGCACCACATGGACTGTTAAAAGTTCTACCATTTCCTTCTAAAGCCTAAATTCGTTGTCCCTGAAACCTTTGCTGTAATTGTCAGCATTATATTCGTCTATATTCAAGGCTGTTTCTTTTTTTGCATAGTGAGGAATTTACTCCCACGAAGAAATCCAAGCCTGGAGGCATAGTCTTTAATAAAACCCCTGGGCACAGGCCGCGATTGAACAATCTAGTGTCAGTAACCTCACTGAGGTTATGAGAGCCACCCTTGGCCTATCCAGTTTTTTTGCGAAGCCATGTCTACTCCATGGTTCAATCACAACCATCTAGTTCTGTTTAGATCTTGGCTGCGTATATGTAAAACGAAGCCCTCAAGGAGGTGTCCATCAAGTAACCAAAAGTGACTAAAGACGAGGATGCTGCCGTTGATTGGTATATGGGATCCCTTTATCACCGTCTTTATGATGCCCTAATGCGTCATCCTATGTAATTAATGAGTTCCTGCAGGAGTTGGGTAAACTACTTTCATTCATAGGTACAGGTTCCCATTCTTCTCAACGTGGAGGTGAGATTAGCAGAGGTACTCGGCTCCCAGGCTTCACAACGTGAAGGTGAGATTAGGAGTTGATAAGCAAAAACTTAACTGTCGACTCTTGTGTCATTATGAAACGCTTGACCAACATTAAATACTGATGGAATCAAGCATATATTTTTGACGAGCATTTTTAGGAGGTCAATCGAAATCTTTTCAAATAGCTTTGGAACGGTGGCTGCAGACAAATAGGTCTACAAGAAATAGTTTTATAAGACTCTTTCCTGCCCTCGAAATCATTAAATATCGTTCAACTGCAACAAGGAGCGGGCTTAAACTTAGGACAAGCGCTAATTATTGCTGTTACATTACATATTCCTCTACGAGGCAACTCTTTCATTAAATCTACATTGACGAGGTTTTAACTAGAGTATTTTTTAATTAGCTGCAAATCCGTTTTAAATAAGTGCATTGATTTCCCTTAGCGTTATTAGAAAAATGTCCTCTCTCTTTTATGGGTTCACTTTATGCACGCAACAAAAGTGTATCTTTAGGCTTCATCCTTATTCCATAATTTATTTTCTTCTTTTTTAAATCAACGTGACGCAAAATAAAATAGGAAACCAAAGTTCGGGCTTTTCTGAAAAATGGAATCAAACATTCACTTTCATATTTCTTTTAAGAATTTCCGGACTTGATTGATGAGATATTCATAAAAGAAAGTTGTAAGTCTGCTTTGCTCTTGACATGCGATGATAAACATTTGATGTTAAAACCTAAAAATAAAATCCAGATAAATAAAGAAAAAAATCAATAAGCAATTACAATTACAATTACATTCCTGAAATGACCACAAGCTTCAGGCCTCACAAGTACTGCCTCTTTCTACAGTGTTTTCGCTCTGTATTTCAGCACGAATATTCAATTTAGCTGCAAAATTGTGGTTGGATTTATTTAGATATTCTCTTTTCTTTTCAAATATCTATACAGAGAAAGATCTGGTGCTGTAAAATCCCGAGAATGCGGAGGTCAATGAAATTCTCATCTCAGGACAGTCAGTAATCGCTGACCTCAAATTTCTAACTGATATCTTTCACCATCTGCCCCGAACCCTAACCTGTTTTTAGGGTAATACCACATCAAACAGTCCACTGAAATATGAGTAACTGCAATATTCACTGATAAATCAATCTTATTGTTTCAGTACCCTGCATACGGCAATTTTGTTTGATTACGGACCCATTTAAGTGGAAATAAGCTTCATCATTTATTTTGAAATGATGAAAACAATTATTTTAAGGACAGGCTATTTCTTGTGAACGAACTGCGTAGACAACTCGATGTTGAAGTACTCCTGGCTTTAATTCCTGTCCAAATTGATTTTTTGTATACAAACAGCGATTCGGCTTTTAAGGAAGAACTTACCTCTCAGTTCGGAGAAAGTATTTTATAATTACCTGTTGATGAAACCCAACTTCCAGTCACACGAGTCATGTTCACATAGGATGCATTTTCCAAATGAAAATGACGCTCATAAGCTTTTTGAGTCTTTCGAGGATGCTCTTAATTCCATATCATATTTTAGTGGTGAAAGTGACTAGTATGCATGGGACGACGAATTCCAAACGGTATCTACTTCGATGAAGTGGGATGACACAAGGATGATACTGTTCTTGGTTTTTAAGCGGAACGACTTGAATGACTATGCGAAAAAAAAACGACCACAACAAAATGAATGGACTTAAGTAAACTACTTATAGATGAATTCGAGGGTCCTATGACAACTGCTGATGTGACAAAGGGGTGACAGCAAAAAAGAAAGCGAAGGATGGAAGTGTAATAGAGTATTTGTTTTCGATGCGTGAATTAGCTTCAAGAGACGGTATTGTTGACGAATCCGTGTTGCAATATGGATCCATGATTTACCAATCAATAAGGCAGCTTTGTATGATGCGCAGTCCATGAATGATTTTTAAGGTGAGCCTAAGATGGTTCCAGTAATCATTGTTTGAACTGTGAATTGGCTGAGCCTAAAAGAGTAAAATGTGGGAATATAAGGCCAAAGTTCCGAAGTGCTTTAATTATGAAAACTTTGGCCAAACGGCCAGTTGCCTAATGTGAAAGGGTGTTACAAAGGCTGTTAATGTAGTGGACATAGAGAAAAGGAAGTGGAAGTAAAAAACGTTCCATTTACAAATGGAATCAAAGTTTGATTAGGAAAGCGATATCACTGTGATGAGTTGAGAGAAATACTTCGAAGTAGGACCGCGGTCGTTGGCAAAAGATTTTCGAGTGTTCAAAAGCACATGGTTAGTTTCATGCTCCTGTCAAAATTGACGCTGTGGCTAATCGCATTGGTTGGCAAAGATATATTACGAGGAACACGGATAACTCTTAGCAAAGACGGCGCTCACGTTGAATAGTTGGAGTCCGTTTTAAAAGACTGTTTTCAAGTTAGTTGTGAGCAAACAGATTTTCATGTAGGCAACTCGTTGTACAGGGACAAAATACGGAGTTTGGTCAAAGGATACAAACGTTCAAAGTTCAATTCAAAGAACGTGGAAATGAAGATTATTTTGATAACTTAAATTGCAATTGCATAATTTGCTTGCTTGCGCTATTGGAGGAGGAAATGGATCGGACCCAAAGAATTAAGTGCATTCGAGGAACTGAAACGAATATTGACGGTGGAGCTAATTTTGAAGCTATATCGACCAGATGCAGAGACAGAGATACACACGGTGCGTCGATACGGGGTTTGGGTGCTTTTCACTTCAGAAGGAAAATCAATTTTTTCCCGTTTTCTTAAAACAAGAACACGTCACCAGCAGAAGAGAACCAGCATGGAGACGCTGTCGCCATAGCATTGAAAAAATTTCTTCGATTTAGAATTGTAACTGATTGTGTAGCGTCCAACGGCACTGTGGAAGTTTTCGTAGCCGATCTCTGGATGGGTACTGATAGCCCAGGAGTTTCACTTCGTGCCTGAACCACGATGTGCCGAAAGTAAGCGGTACGCAGACGCTCCGAGCCAGAATTCTGTATCGGTGGTATTTTTAAAGTTGTGTGCTTAATAAGACACAATCGGAATTTCCACGTAATGTTCACAACGACGGACAAGGAATATAAAGGAAATTGTAAAACGAAACAACTACATATATACCACAACTGACCAAGATGATTGATGAAACGCGTAAACCTTTATCGCCTGTATAATGTCTGAGAGGAAAGCTGGAAAACAGGATGGAAATGGGTTTCTTTAATTCCCTATTGACACAGAAAGTGCACCTCTCAGCACGTACCACATTGATGATCTAGGTCCAATCGACCCACTCGACAAGACAGCAAAACAATGTAGCTTTATTGGTTGCATAGTGGACGTTTTCAAAGTTCACTTGGATCTATCCAACTAAAACGACGTCGGCTGTTGAAGTTATTCTCAATTCTAAGACATATTTGGAAATCCAACAACGATCGCATCCGATCGGAGAGCTAATTTCTTGAGTAACGCTTTTGAGCATCTTCTAATTGCATTCGGCAAATAGCGTTCCTCGGGAAGTTGCTAACATATGACACCAGAAAGCCATACACTCACTGCAGTAAGCTTCAAAGATGCATTAACTCTACTTGGCAACATAGTGTCAAGACCACACCTTCTGATCTAATATTCGGTATTCAAATAAAGAACGATACGCTGAGCGGGCTAACTTGATTGATGAAAAGATAAGGGAAAGGTTCAGACCGAACGCGAGGAAGCTTGGCAGTTGGCCCAAACCTCTATTGCTGAAATTCAAGATGAAAATCTACAAACATACTCGTACATTCGGAAAATATATCCAGCAAAATATCGTGAAGGAGACGTGGTGGCAATATGGGCCAAACTTGAAAATATACCGAAAATAACTTAGTCCTTGTAAGGTGGGTGGTGTTGGTAACCATGAGAGGTATGTTGTTCAAAAGGTAGGCGATCATGGGTTATCAGCTGTTACGATATTGATAGCAGCTCTTAGGCTGACGTCGAAGTTTTTTACTAATCTTTCTTTTATATTTTTCAGTGCGCTGAGAATAGCTTGTGGATGCACAAACATACTGTATTAACTGTCTCTATTATGTAACTGTCCGCTGTTATTAATTACATTATGTCACGTCAATCGACGACAAAAAACAGCCTCACAGCTCGCCTCTGTGCTTGACTATTGCTTTTTTTTGTTGTTTTTGAGCTCTAAAATTAATAATATAATAATAATTACCTATGATGTAATTATTTAGTCTGGTCTTTTTATTTTGAATTCTATATATGATATATATAGTTAAGACCGGTCAGTGATCTTTGCGACACCCCGTAAATTGTGGCAATTATGGAATTTTGCCCGGAAACTCCGACTTCTAAGACATTTGACATATTTGCGTTGTCATGTTGATCCGCACAATATGCAACCCTAAAGCCGTGGTTGAGAAATATTTCTTTTAGCTTGGAGTCCGATGTGTATACTGCTGGTGATGATGGCAGTTGGGTTCTTTTAAAGCATCGTCATGTGCCAAACTAATTTGTCGATCATTGCTGCAGTTTTCATTACAATTTTTTTCAGCGGGAAGGTGTCGAGAAGAACTTTCAGCACATCTGTGGGACAGTAGCGGTCGTAATACCATATATACCTAGGTAGCCCTTGAACCATTTGCGGAACGAGTAAAGACTTGACTAACAATATTCCAAGATATATGCGATGAATAATGAAATTACTGTGGCGACATTATTTCGATGGACAATTTTTATGATAGTTTTAATCCACATTTCTTACCACAAGGCAACAGTAGACCTAGAAGACTTTTGTTTTGTCAAGGGCTTAGCATAAATAAGGTAACCAGTCCAGTTTATTTTCTGGCGGTACCACAAAATATTTTATTTATTTTGAGAATTCGGTTTGTGAAATCATCTGAAAGCTTAAGTTTTTTTTTCTTTTGAACTGAGATTATTCTAAAGCCTTCTGTTTTACACGAGTTCCATTTCTTTTTTAAAGAAATTTCGCATTTGTCCAGTAAAACTTAATTCTCGTTTGCTGCTAGCTATTTGGACTAATCAACTGCATTGCCTCGAGCTAGAAATCTGAATTGAACAAAGTCGATATGCTCTACTTCAGCGGACCAACGTAATTGGTGATTGGAGCGTTTTTTGAACTCTGATGATATTATTCTGCGGTATACATCACATCTATCTGGTGGTTGGTAAGCTTTCAACATCCGCTGTACTACCGATGGAATGGAAATACTCGTATGTGATACCAAAATTTCTTTAAAAGTCGTCCAATCGGGGAAGAACGCCGAAATTCTCATACATTTCTATAAAAAAACATTGATCCAAGACAGCCTGAAGATGATTTACAACGAGCTCTAGGTGACACCATCACACTTACATAGTTCTATCAATGCTGTCCGAATGAAGCTTAGCTCATAGATAAGAACTATACCTATTTCAGAATAATCTTGTAATAGGAAAGAAAATATACCATCGTCGCCTACGAACATTGCACCGTTTCTGTGTTCATGTGATGTGGTAGGGGCTACAGTTGAATACATATAAGCTTATTGATACATATAAGCTGGTCTTAGAAAACCATATTTAAAAATCTCAAAACTTTAGTTGAATATTTGCAAAAATGGAGATTACAGATTAATCTGAATTAAATCGAAGCGACTTGAATTCACACAACTAGTTCTTTCTTCATCTCCCCCCAAAAATGCGTGTCTGAATACATCCTCTACCTGCACGGATTAACAGTGTCCACAGCAGAAAAAAGGAGCCTACTCAGAGTGGCTATGTCAGCAATGTGCTAATGCCATCGAAAGTTCTATTGCATCGTTACTGACAAAGTTTCGCATACAAATGAGATTTCACCCCAAACACGCTTGCAGAATAATTCAAATTTATGTTTCACTGCTCTCCAAGGACCTTTATTTTCAATTATTGTCGAAAAATTATTGTCGACTTTGTCAAATATATCATCGCATCCTGTCGCCGGGACTCTTTTATTGCTTTACTTTGTAAAAGTTTTACTAACAAGTTAAACGTCTCTTGAAAGTGTAAGAAAAAAACTCACAACTTTGTAAAAAAGGAAAATCAGATAAAAATCGTTAACCGGAAATACTTCTGCAAAGGTAATTGGTTTTGTTTTTTTGTAGAATGTGACATTTATCTTCATTCACAGTGAAATGGAATTTAATTCTTCACTATTAGACAGGAAATATTTTCTCATATCCTCTTTTTAGAAAAACGGAAAATACGAGCATGCCTATGAAAACATTTTCAACAAATCAAAAGCCGTAAAACATTCCGCAAAGGCTTAGATAATAAACCTCAAAATGCAGTTTAATGCAGAAAAATTATACTCGAGGACTTAAACCCCTAAGATGAGCCTAAGGTGCATTAATGTCTAATAAGATTATTCGTTGTCTGTAAGTGTAATCGTTTGTATTCTTCCGACTCGGGTTCAAGCACTTCAGTACGGATTAAAGGACAATAGTTTGAAATTACTGCAGTACAGAGGTGAACGTATGGGAATACTCTACCCCAAAGGGCACTTCTTCGACACAGCGGAGGAGTAATCTTCTCGGGGGAAATAGAAATATTCGTGTTAAAGCTTGACGGTTTCTGGGGGCGGGCAGTATACTCGTAATATGATACATTTCAGAAATAAATTACGTAGCAAAAGCTTGAAAGCTGGTACCATGACAGACAAAAAATTCGAGTTAAAAAACTTATTAGGGCAACAAAAAATTGATGAAGTGGCGAAGTGTGGAGAACAGGAGCCGCTATTCGAACCTGCAGACGAAATGTTAGCATCTACGCACGCCAAGTAGAAAAGGGAGCAATCAGAATTCATATAAAAACTGCCAGGAAAGGTGCAGTCTTAGAATGAGAAATTGAGCGGTCGAAGATGTTGGTACACTAAACTCATGTAAATCACACATTGTTACCACACCCATCACGCTACTTATTAAGAAAGAGCTCCCCTTGATAACACACCGAAGCGGTGGAAACCGATTACATTCCATGCTGAAATAAGGCGTACCTTCAAGTAAGAGATCGTATTGCTATTTTAGGTGAACCACTAACAAGTCAGCACCGACTTCTGCAGACAGAATTTGTGAGGAACCTAGGGAAAAACAAACGTCAGCCGAGGAAGTAAGCTGCCGTAATATAAATTAGGAAATCGGCCACTTATGGGCGCTCAACTTCCCAGAGTGGTCCTAAAATCTCCTCAAGCAAGGGGTAGAAAAAAGCACGCATTACTTGTGATAGAAAATGCAAGAGAAGTGCAAAATTTCTGCTCGATGTTTCGAAATGCCGGTACCACAAACGCGGAACTACCGTCCCATACTATGAAATTATACGGCAGTGGTCTACACCATCTACAATATAATATTTATTATTAAACTCCGTTTGTGGGAGGCAGATGAAAACATGATGACATGAAAGCATCGCTTAGCTTCGAAGAATGTGCATATCATCATCTCCGATTAGGGAAAAGTATTAAAAAGCTTAAAAAATGTTTTGTAGTTGTAGTTGTAGTTTTACGATATCTAATCGAGAAAATTGAGATTTTTAACAACTTCATCGTCGCGGTTCAGAAATTTTCACCAGGAAGAGCAAACTGATAACCTTACAATGCATGAGGAAGAAATGAAATATCCGGATGCAATAAATCTATTAGAATTGGAAAATAACAGCGACAAGGTTTACGAATATGTTCAAGAAAGGACGATGGTGAATTTTCTGATATAGAAGAAGAAGTGGTTTTGGAGCTTATCTACAATGAAAGTGACGATGAAGAAAAGGGTGTTCCTGAAATTGCACAGTTGATAAACAACCCTCTACAAATTGTCGCACAATCCAATTTTCAATTCACAAAGGAGCTATAACAATCCGATATTTAAATGGATTGAAACGTTTTTGGAGTATTTCCCGTATTGTAAGATTTGATGATTTGAATGTTACCCGTGCTGCTCGTAAACAAAAAGATAAAGCAGCAGAGAGTCGATGTATCTGGCTGATGTTAAACGCGATTCTTGAAATGATTTACCAACCTCTTGCTTCAATAACTGTGGATGAGAAACTTTTTCCTTTCCGTTGACTCTCATCAACGTATTTACTAAATACATCTCGTCGAATCCGGGCAAATATGGTATACAAAAGTATCCCCTGAAACGTAGAAAATAATCGGGAGAGCTACGTACCGCAATCACGGTAAGCTTACATGGAAATAAAATTTCACTGGAAGAACAATACTTTTCAAATGGCTTTTACACAATACGAGTACAGTAAAAATTTCCCCAGGATGCATTTATGTTAAACTATTGCTAAATTTTAATGCCTCAACGCACTGAAAGATAGGAAATAATTTTCTGTTACCAACGCTGTTCGAGTCCAAACAGATTTTCAAAGTTTGTCAGTAAACATTATTGTCGTAGTCGGAGAACAAAACGACACGACAATACATTCCTTCAGAGTTTCCTATTAATAGGATGTGGAAGGTGTTTAATGACACTCATCAGTTCAACCTAATTAAATCGAGATATCTTCGGATAGTTTTCAACACATGTTTCAAAAATGGATTTACAGCTCCTTCATCAGATGTTTCCTCGTCATGTCTACAGCTAAAGGAACTTGTAAAAATTGAACAAGTGGATGGAAATGAGGTTGAATTGATTACTAAATTAAGGGTCCATAAGCTAAGGAGAAAAGCATTTTTCGACCTTCTAAGTGAAGAAAGGAGTGATTTGCTGATAATGTATTATAATCAGCAGAAATATGTACATATTCGCAACCTTTCGGCCTTGATGTAGGAAATTTTCTCACATCCCCTGACAAAGAAAATATGTTCTTATATCATTGGAAATTAAAAGGCCCAAAGGCTCCAACGAAGTTGCGTCTGAAGTGTTTCTCCAGCTTTGCGAAACAATCCTTCAAGGCATAAGAACGATTCGTCTCGTTGCTGACGGGTGTGTTGGACAAAATAAAAAGTCCGCGATGATAGATATACATATGTTCTGACTTGCAAATAAGGCAACCCTTCATTTGCAAACGATGGAATTTCACTTTCCCAATTCCTGGTCACTCCTACATAACCCCGGATAGAGTGCTTGCACTAATAGAAAAAAAAATTAAGGCAAGAGAAAGATTCTGGCTGTTGGGGAGTATTTATCCATTTATGATGATTACGCCACTGTAATAAACTTGGGGACTAATGAATGTCCCGTTTTGGATTCTAAACAAAAAATACCGAAGTTCACAAAGCCCCATCTGTCATTTGTCTTGTCATTTCAAATTCAACGCGTCAAAAAGGTTAATTTTAAAGAGAGTTCGAAATAACGTGACTGATCTGCGACGTGAAACATTCTACAAGGCGGATATTGGCGAATCTATACCGAACAGAAAAAGAGGTTAACAGTTTTCATCCATGGCTCCGAATAGACAAGATAAAAGATGAGAAACTGAATGACAATGATAACTTATTAACTAAAGATTTTGGAGATCACCGGAAATCACTGAATTTGCTTAAATTTTACATAGACGTTTTTGAAACGGATCCTACTCACGAGGAGGAAGATATGGCGGGGATCCTGTATTTTTTTTTTTAAGTATTTAACCCATTTATGCCCACTGTTGCGTTAACGCAACAAAAAAGGGAGTAATAGTACGTTTACACCGACCCGAAAATCAGCATTTCGGACAAATTCAACATTTCAGACGAAATGTTCCATACAATTTCCAACATTTCGAAATGTTGAATTTCAGTCAAATGCAGCATTTCGTCTCTGCATTTAGAAGGTTGTCGAATCGAACAAACCTTTTTAATTATTCCACACGTCATTCAGCGCTTACAAAAACAAATTTGAAAGAAGTCAGCTGATCCAATATTTACAATCATTAACGACTTGTGCCTCAACCAAATTGACAAAAAAAAATATAAGAAAAGGAGGAAGTGGGAAGACGCTGACGATTGTTGGGCTCCGGGGGAACAAAACAAAAGGGCATATACATAAAGAGATGTTCCTCTTGTTTAAAAGTAAAGGGGTGGGTTTTTCACCAAACAAAAATTACGAATCTGTAGCTGATAGTAGGTTAGGTTAGGTAAGAGTGACTGTTGGAAATACCAACCCACATAGGTCTATTGGCCCATTGTGATACCACGTGGATCTATGATCTTCTTACTACTGGAACCAGTTTGAGCTTATAATAAAGCGTAGGAGACTGTTAACGTCTATTTTTTCTAAATCGTTTAGGTCATTGTAGAAGAAAGCTCCTAGATGAAGCTTCCTTCTCTGAGAGAGAGCAGGGCATGTGCAGAGTAGGTGGGGGATTATCTCCTCGTCTTCCTCGTCCATGCAGCTTCTACAGAAATCGTTAGTAAAAGCGCCAAGCCTTCTTGCGTGCTTGCCTATGAGGCAGTGTCCGGTAATGACACCTATTATGGCGCTGAGATGTTTCCTATCTAAAAGGATCAGACACTTAGATCGACTCAGATCCAGCCTTGGCCAGATCTGTTTGGTCGCTAGACATGTTTGTCCAGCAGTCCACCTAAGGTCCATTCTTTTATTGGCATCTAGCTTTAGTGTTAGTTTGCACGTAGCGATTGGTATACCTATACTACCTTTGTCCGGTAGGATAGGTAGAGTGGTTCCAATTTTGGAGAGTTCATCGGCTCTGCAGTTCCCTGGAATGTCTCTGTGGCAAAGGTGAATGTTGAACTGCTCTGCCATCTCCATGAGAGATGATCGGCATTCAAGGGCGGTTTTAGAATATAATGAGACCGAGTCCAGGGACTTGATGGCGGCCTGACTATCCGAAAATATGCGGATATCCTTTGCAGATATCACGTTTTTGTTCAGCCAGGACAGAGCTTCTTTAATCGCCAAAATTTCCGCCTGGAACACGCTACAGTGATTTGGAAGGCGGAAAGAGAGGCTTAGATTTAGCTTATCTGAGAAAACACCGCCACCAACTCCGCTATCGGTTTTAGAACCATCTGTGTAGAGATGGATTGACTTGTCCTCCATGAAAGCATCCTCCTCCCAGAATGATCTAGAGGGGAAGCTTACATGGAAGTTTTTGTCAAACCAAAGTTCAGGTATGGTGTAATCTATGTTCTCTGTGAGGATTCCTAATGTATTAAGAATATTGGCGTGGCCAAATGAATTATTTGTCCACTGTTTAGTCGCTTTAAGGCGAATAGCTGCAGTCGCAGCAACAAGATCTAAAGGAGGCCAAGATCAAGGACAAGATCAGTTTTATGGGGGCTTATTCCCAATCCACAGCGATCTGCCCAGCGGGTTAATCTGTTGAGATTTACTTGTAGGAGTTCTTTAATGGTATTTAGATGTTTTCCTGAGACGGCTATGGCAACGTCATCCGCATAGGCAATCACTCTGCTACCACCCGCTTCCAGGTATATCAGTAGTTCGTTAACTACTAAGTTCCAGAGAAGGGGAGAGAGGACCCCGCCTTGCGGCGTACCTCTACTGACATATCTTTTAGCAGAAGTCTCACCCAGTTTGGAGTTGATTATCCTGCTTTTTAGCATTAGACCGATCAACTCCCCAAGTGAGTCGTCTATCTGCAGAGTTGACAGCGCAGTCGTGATTGCGGATGTGTTGACTTTCTTAAAGGCGCCCTCTATATCTAGGAAAGCAACCATTGTGTATTTCTTATATTGTAGGGATCGTTGGATGTGGCTAGTCAGAGAGTGCAAAGCCATTTCGACCGACTTTCCTTTACATGTTGAGCCGTAGACAGAAGTCTTGGATCAACTTTAGCTCGAATATGGATATCAATCAGTCGTTCTAAAGTTTTCAGAAGGAATGATGATAGACTTATAGGTCTGAGGTCCTTTGGGACTACATGAGAACATTTTCCAGCTTTGGGGATGAATACTACATTGACTTCTCTCCATGACAGTGGAATGTGGATAAGTTCTACACAGCTCCTCATAATATTTTCCAACACTGGTAGAATAATATCTGAGGACATCTGTAGCTCGGCAGGTATTATACCGTCCGGACGAATAGACTTGTATGGTTTGAAGCCATGCAGCGCCCAGAGCAGTTTTTCTCTCGTAATCAGACCATGAATTTTGGTCACGGTTGCAGTAGGCCTGTTTGGGCTGCTACTAGCCGCGAGTTGGGAGCTATCTGGAAAGTGGGTATCCAGAAGCAGGTTGAGTGATTCATCACTTCAGGTTGTCCAAGAGCCATCGGGTTTTTTCAAACAGCTCGGCATCATAGGATTTGTGGAGAGGATTTTTCTAAGCCGCGATGCCTCAGAGGTTTCTGTAATTTTGTCACAGAATGACCTCCAGGATTGTCGCTTTGCCTTCCTCAGTTCTTTTTTGTATAATTTGAGGGATTCTTTATATGAGCCCCAGTCGGTCACTTTTCTTGTGCTTTTTGCTGCATTTTCATTTTTAACGCATTTTATTTTATTCGTCTTAAATTTACTATACATGCATTGGACGCTCTTGGATCTCATGTGGATTGGTATCGTCCCAAATCGGACAATTTTGTTTGTTGACGTACCTATTCATCCAGAAATGGGCCTCATCGCTGAAGATGATGTTTCGATGAAAATTAGGGTCAGTTTCGAACTGCTCCAGAGCCCATTCAGCAAACGCACGTCGTTGTCTATGGTCATTTACCTTCAGCTCCTGGGTCAGTTGAATTTTGAACGAGTGCAATCCCAAGTCAGGAAGAAAAATTCACCAAGTTATGGTCTGTGAAAGGACGAGTTCTTGTGATCGACGAGAAATCGACTGCCTCGGATTCTCCCGCAAACTCTCACGGACAACGGCGACGTACGGGTGTTGGTTTATCGTTTACTGAACCAGTGGACAATAGGACGATTATGGCGACCGTAAAATGTGCGAAGCGCGCGTCGCCCGAATAGAAAACAGTTTTATCATTTCCACGTGTTGTTGAATGCTGTGTCCGTCCATGGTGATTTGGCAAAACAGACTGAATAAATAAAAGCCAATTTGACTGATGTAGCTTTAACAGCCGCTATCAACTATCAAAGTTCGGAAGTCCCTATTGGAAGACCCTGTATGATATGACGAATATGATAAGTACTCGTATAAGGAAGGCTAAAAACGACGGAAATATAATAAATGTCCAAAATCGTGGCTCGACATATCTGAGGAGGAAAAGCCAATCACTTTCAAACTTAGAGCAGAAATTTTAAACGAAATCAATTATGGTCTCATTAAATTTCACTGAAAGCATCATATCTGCTATGATTTGTTCATTATCCTTAAATCCGTAAAATGTTAGCTTCTTTCAGCACTCTTTCACAAAACTGCTGTTGTTATGTACGAGTATAAGAAATCTTTAAATATAAATGAATGAACACCATCCCAGTCTATGGAAAATTCAAGTCCTTTCTGAAGTACCCAACCAGACATGAATAAATATCTACCATTCTATGTCCTTACATTGACGGCAAAAATGGATGTAATACGAATATCCTTCTCTGACAGGCAAAGTAGCATCCGATGCAATATATTTTTAAATTTACTTGCCAGGAGCCATCTTCTGACAGTGTAATACCGTATGCAAAACATTATATGTATGTGAATATCCCATATCCCATATCCCAACAGCGCAACTGGGTCTATTCGAAACCAATACACAAAGAACATGGTGTAGTTGTTGTTGAAACATGAAGATAGACAACTCCTAACTGGAGACGACAGTACTCCAAAAATTCAAATTAAATTTCGAAAGGCATATTCCTTCTGATTTTAAGACTTTTCTCATATTAATGCTGACATTCTGGGTTATGACATGAGGAATACACTTGAAGTATTTAGAGAGCAATATACAAGTTAAAAATTGAATAGGTACATTTATAAATTGTAGAACTTTGAATGATTTGTAATATCAAGTGAAAAGAGCTGCGTCCAATTCGTCATAACAGGAACATAACCACAAAGATCAGCTCATATTTCTGGTCAGAAAACACAATTTATATTACCATTTACGACTCAAGGAATCGCAATTCTCTTCTCCAATTCCTCCATCCTAGAAGTAGATTCAGAAATAATAAGAAAAAAAAAATTCGAATATTTCGGTGATAAATTTGAGGGCATAACACACAATTTGCATGGACAACACGAACCCAGACAACAATCTTATCGTTTAATGGGTTCTAGTCTCACTCCGATAGATCGACATTATATTCCAAATGGCTCCCAAGAGGACAGAAACTACTTATCAGACGTGAAGGCAATGAGAATCGAAAAAGGATACGGCGTCGGGGTGAATTGGATTACAGTTCATTTATGTAAATCACTAAAACGAAATTTTTCGTATGCTCCATATTTGAGATATTTTTTTTTTGTTGATATCGATTTTATATTGAGTTATATTTTACATTGAATAAAAACCGATAGATAGATAGACAAATTCAATTAATCGTCGGTAATCGATTAAGTGATAAAAAAATGGGAGCACTTTCCCTGGATGACGATCAAGTTATCTGAACGTAGAGCTCGCTTGTCATCGAAACTGAAACTTGGTATAATGAACCGGAAAACACGATTTCAACTAACTTCATCATCACACACTTGGCATATCCCTGTCTCACAAATTGTAGATCAACTTTAAATTCATAACATTTCAAAGACATTTAAAGTCGCTTCCTTCTAATGCTCGTCCTTTGGTCGATTGGTTCAATTTATGCTCACCATCGAATCGAATTGGTGTTGAATTTTATTCCAAGAATTGAATAATTCATGACAAGTTTCTGAAAACCATATGGACGCTGAATTATTCATGACATTACTAGGAATGGTATTAAGAATTACCTGCTTTTCTTCTCTAATGAGACCGAAGGTGTGATGCTGTTGATAGGCATGGTACTTGTAGTTGTCGAAAATATTTTATTTTTATTTTGCAATTGTACACGAGTATACTTAAAATATTTCTAAATTTATTGAAAAAAAAAATAGAAAAGTAACTAAATTTTTGTTTATGAAAAATTAACCCAAATTACTTAAGAAAATGCAACTGTCTCATAGAGGTGGTATTACCATTTCTTATAGAATTTCGAATAGACTACTACGTTTTAAAGACATTTATTACAATTGATGAAACAGTTATTTCTCAAATACTTTCCTTTTGACGCATAGGTACGGCAGTAACAGCGGCATAGTACGCCCGGAATGACATATTAATTAAGTAGTAAATGTAGTAAGAAAAAACTTTTCACTTTTCCTTCAGAAGATTGCGAGAAATTGGACAACTAGGTGTAAGGGATGCAGAACTAGAGGAACGAATCCTTAATATAGTAACAACAAAGTAAGCAATTAGTACACGTTCAATGTCTTTATGCCTAAATGTGTCTCGCCGACGAATTTTGCAAGTTTTGCATAGAGAGAACCTCCATCCTCACCATGCAAGACTAGTTCAGGAGTTATTACCAGCAGATCTGCTTCGACGATCAGAATTTTGGAATTGTTTGCTGGAACGGCATTTCGATGGCAATATATTTATCTAAAATATTCTGTAGGCAAATGAACGGCAATTCACTAGAGATGGCATTACCAAAACTTTCATAACGAATGTGAAAATCCGCAAACAACATCGATTCAGCGTAAACATGTGGACAGGTGTAATTGGTAATACTCGTAAGTTAGTTAGGGCTTTCATACTTCATACAAACACTAAACAGTGAAACTTATTTGCAATTTTTGAAAAATGAATTGCTAGGACTGCTAGAAGATGTTTTCTTGCACAAGGATGAACTCTTTTTTATCAATATGAAGGTGCTCCAACTTACTATGACAGAATGGTTAAGGACTACTTGGATGCAAAATTCTAAAATCGATGGATTGGAAGGAATGGTCCAATACATTGGCCTGCAAGATTACCAGATTTGAGAATTTTTGATTTCTACGTATAGAGAACGATGAAGGAACGGGTATATTCATCTGAGATAAGAGCACTGGCTGAATTGCAAGAACGGATAGCAGCAGCGGCACAACATGTCAAAGAGACAGACTTTACCAACTATTAATATTATAAGGATTGGGGGATTAATTTATTTAACTTTAGACCTGGAAAACTAAGCTCCGGGTAAAAACTTTGTATGGTAAATTTGTAAGTAACATTATAGCGCACCAAAATGATTAAAAAAAACTCTTTTCTGAGACAAATGCGATTTTCCCAAAAAAAAAAATTTTAAGGACATAAAAAAAAATCGTGTGTTTGAACACCAATATCTCGAAAATGAAAGCGTGGATGGTCATAGTATTGAGACATGAATTAACCATTAACCAGATTGTGCTAAACACTAGAAGTTATAGCTAAATAATTGTTTGTACCTACTTCCCTAAAGTAACTTTTTTAAGCCGCCTGCAACTCAATGGGTGTTAAAGACCATTCGCCTCCCACACGATTTTTTTTATAACGTGACCGTACTATCCTGTTTAATTGGTTAAAGTTATATACATAAAGACGTCATAATCCAATTCTCTTATGAAGGAGGGTGATGTTATTTGCCGGAATACTGTTCCATGGCAGCGTGAGTGTGCTCTCAGTAGGACATGGTTGAGTCATTGAAGGTTTTCACGTATAAACCTGACAGAACACAGATTTTTTTTGTATTATACTCGGTTATAAGGGGTTACTGATTCATAAAAAGTTTACACACTGCGAGGCGAAAAAATACTTACAGAGGAAGAAAAGAGAGGTACCGATGTACATTGGTCTTAAATGTTTCCAATTTATAATGACTAGGAAATATAGAGCTTGGCTGGGCATTCCGTAAGCGTGTTGTACGGCACAGGAACAAATAACAATATTTTAGATCACGTCCGAAAGTGGGTTGTACTGGTGAGCATTCATACCAAGAAGTGTGTTACGGTTAAAAGTTTCAAGGGGCGGTTTGCTACTGGCTAGTAAAGGGGGAGACACGAGACATTACGTCGGTGTTCGACGGTGTCCATTGTCTGAGTGATATTAGTATCTTCTATGAGATTTATCACACGGTTTTGAATTCTATCTAACAGGGGCTGATATATTTTAGGCGCACCTGACCAGATGTGGTCATTGTACTCCAATTTTGGGTGAATGAATGCATTATATTGGGGCCGGATTAACGACGAAACGTATTTCTTATTGACATTTCGCAGCATTTTTGCGAACATCAAATATGTGGTCACTGCAATGTAGGTTGTCATTGACACACATACCGAGAATGGAAAGAGATTGGAGAATCCAAGTGCCATTCACAGATAATGGCTGGATATTTAAATTTCGCATTCCACCCTGCTTATAGTTCGCCAATCGTATATGCCATTAATACCGGAATTTAATGAGCTTAACATACGTTGCTATTCCCGTTCTATAGACGAAAAGCAGGGATGTGAGTCTGCGAACGAATATGAAAAGCAGAGAGAACTTTCATCAATTAGCAGAGAAGAGATCATTAGTGAAAATTATTTTGTGAATATTAGATTTGAAACTATCCAAGACAACTTGAATTTGATGGTCCGAAAGTTAGTTTCTAATCCATTGAAGAAGAAAGTCGTCCATACCAAATGCACGCATTTCCCAAACTCTCTAAATGCCTTAGAAACATCAACAGTAACTACCTTGCTTTCGCCAAATTGATGCACGCAGTGGACCTGTTGCTGTGAAAATCGTACTGCCGGTTATTGGGAAGTTTTCGTGTTGCGAGATATTTCATGAGCTGACGGTTTATCAGCGTTTCCATGACCTTGGAAAGTAGGGACGTAGGTGCAATGGGTATATCAGAAGAGAGAGAAAAAAACTCGCCGTTTTTAGGGACGGGCTAGAAAAAATTTCCATCTGCTCGGAAAGAGTCCTAAAGAGTAGGATTGATGAAAAAGCTTACACCTCTTCAGAAGAATGGGGGATATACCATCTGGACCAGCGGATTTATGTATATTAAGATCTTTAAGTACTGTTACTACTACATGAGTGTGAAAGTGGATTCGTCCTATTGAAAATTCGACGTACTCAAGTTTAGGTGGGGACAATCTGGAAGTTATAAGCTGGCCGCAAAGTGTGCAGCAAGCAGATTGGTCTTGTCCAAAGAGCTGACAGCTGAAATGTCATTGTAAATGAGCATTGGGATGGAGGATGAGGCAAAATTTCTTATGTTTTTGACAAAAAACCATAAACTTGTACTACCTTTGGGACTTTGTAGGATTCTTTTCCTCAGTTTTTGGTCTTTCACGCGCTTAAGAAAGACAGTGCAGTCATTCATGTCTCGTTTGTACTTTTTCGGTTTTCCTCTGTGCGGTTGGTCTTGAAGAACCGAAAAAAACATCACAGCTCCAATCGTATCACGCATCATCTGATGAGGGATACAGCATCTCATTCCAAAGAGAATAATGTCTGTGATCATATCAGCAGTGGCATCCACGTAGTTATCAAGGAAACATAACGAGCAGTTAAAATTCCTTAAGAAGCTTGGCATATGGTTATTTTGGGAATCTTTACTCTAACTCTGTGGTCGGTGTACGAGAAATTAGCTGATATCACATAATGGTCCGACGAGCCTAGAGCAACAGTGTGCTTATCATGGTGAGAAATTAAAAACAAATCCAGGGTGTTGAACACATTTACAAGCTGGGTTACGTTATTTTCCGGAACGAATATCTCAGCACACCATCCTTCGGGTTTTGTCTGTCCACAAATCGCCCGTAATGACGATTTACAAGGATACAATTCTTTGTATGAGTCAGAGAGCACATCAAACTCGTTAGTGGTCGAATTGCTGTAGAGCTTGGGGCTTTGGAAAATAAATCAATAGTGGATAACTTGCTTGCGGAGATGGAATTAGAATTCCCGATTGGAAAGTTATTGCATTGTGGTGGAGTTTTGAAAGCTACATCAATACGTACGTAAATGGCGAGACCGTTCGTAACAAGGTAACTTCAGTTCAGGGTGATCTGAGAGGTGTGGGCGAGGATCTACCTGTATTTCACTAAGTGCCAAAACAGCTGTTCTTTACTTACAGACGTGGACGTATGCATTATTATTTATTACATTATTTTCTTTATTAATTTATTCGAAGGCAAGGTTATGATGGACAAATCACATTAATATAAAATTCTAAATTTTTGTTTGAGTTCTATGTAGTTTATAAATTTAGGACCCCTAAACATATTTTTATTATTTTATTTCTTGGAGTACTTACTCTAAGTATATACAATGAATGCATCATATAATAGACTGAATGATTGTGTAGCCCTCTTTGTTGAAAATACCTTGAAGGTGAGCGAATTTTTTCCTAAAAATAGAGAAATCTTTTGAAATGTTTGCAGTCGTAATCAAATTCTATTAACATAGCATACATTTAACGATAATGTAAAAAAAGATCAGTCCAAAATCACTTGAGTTATGCAAGGAAGAATAATAATTTAAAACCGCGAATGCGGTACAACCTACAATCTCGTTAATACAATATATAGCAGACATGACCTTAGTTTTATAACAAAATTGAATTGTGTTTTCTTTAAACATAACAAGAACTATATGCATCATAGAATAAGATTCCTCACTGTAGCATCAGACTAAATATTTATTTTTTTATTTTAAAGCCTAAAACCACGGTTACCAAAACTGGTTACAAATCTTACAATCTCCCATACATTTATCCTATTAAAAGAAGTTACTAGACACAAACCATGTTCCAAAACAAACTGCAGTGAGTACACCGAAAACGCATTAAAAGAAATATGAAAATTTAGTTTAAATAATTTATTAAAGCTTTTGGCCAAAGTCCTGTAATTTTCTCCAATTCGCTTCAAGCATGTTGAGTATTCAGTTTTTTTTTTTTGGTTTGGTAAAAAGGGTATATAAACCTACCTGCCACACGTTTCATTTTTAGCCTTACCAAAACCATTCAAGCTTAACCTGAAAAATATTGGAGAGTACTACAAGTTCTCTTTATCAGGAAGTTCTGTCAGTTACAGATTATGAGACGTACCTATCTAGTCATAAATCAAAAACACTCACTAATATTTTGTGTAGGATGGCGTTGCTTAAACTATCGAAATAAGGTCACAAACTCCAAGTCGTATTCATGTGAACCCGTTTAACTTTGATGCCATCAAGAATCCTTAACACAGCCATAGCCCAAAAAAGCTTGAATAGACTGCAGAGAAAGTAGGCCATATTAAGTGACGTAGTCAGAGATAAGCATTTCAATAACCTTATCGAAAAAAAACATCATCATTCGTCCTCATCAACTGCATCTGACATCACCTGACTGCTCAAAATTCGCGAAACAATGGCATGCATCTCACATCCATTTTACATCGCTGTCTTATAATATGCATATATTATATAATAACAGTATTTCATAGTCATTTGATTTAGTTTTTATTTCAAATTATTTGACTTTATGGAATTGGCCTGGATCTATGATTTAGCTAAACAAAATTGTTAGTTGACATGCATTGCATGTTAAATTAAAGTTTAATCTTTGATCAATTTCCAGAATTACATTCGAGGAAATCGTGTTTTATTGACATTTATTTGATTTGATTCACTCTGATTTATCGGCTAAATTGTTTACCATTTGATTGATTCAAAATGTGGTGCTATTACCTTTTGCAAGTACACTGTCATGCAATTGTAATCCAGATTAACCGCCGATATGCAAACGTCATTTGAACGTTTACTGTCCCATAGCAAATGAACCCCACTTTACTTGGATGTAAGGTCTCATAAGTATTATATTTCAATACAATAGCATTTCCTGTACTTCAGGAGAACATTGTTGTTGAATTCCATCGCGAAATCGTACTTAACAAACCCCAGTAGGTAGGGAATGGCTCTAGCATTTGGTCTAGTTTGAATGTGACCAAAAGTTTCTTGTCCTATGTAGCTGCTAAAATAGCTCTTTCTTGAATTTTTTTTAAGATTGGTTACTTTAAATACTCACGCAACTAATTCACCTGTTGTAGGTCAGATCATTATTTAATTCATCAAGCGGGAACCTGCTGTTGTGGCCGGTAAACTAGTTTAAAGGGATACTCGCTTACATAAGGGAATGGACACTCATTAGTTAAACTTTTGTCCGAGAATGTAGTCTTAAAATTTGTCATAAATCATCGCTGCGGCCATAAATGTCACGGTAGAGGAAGCGTTGTAAGTAGTGGAGTATTTTAAACTTGAGCTTCGGCTTATTTTTAGTCTCGTATTTAAGGCTTCGCAGATGTCCTTAATCGCTGATAGTTTCAAGCTTAGGCTTTACGAGATGTCCACTTCATACATTTTCCTACAGCTTTGACTATATAAGCTTGTGGTGCTGCAATAAGCCAAACTGATTCCATCCAAATTTGTTCAGCAACATGGATGAGGTGGTTCAACCTTGGGTATCTTTATATATTTATTAACTTTGATATACACTGAGGTGTCGCAAGCAAATGATTTTTGGTAAAAGGCTGCGCTAGACTTTTTTGCTTTCTTTTTTATTATTAAACTGTCATAACATAACTTTCGAAAAAACACCGGTGACAACATTTTAATTTGTTATAAGCAAATCGGTGCACCGAGCCAGAGGTAATTTCTTGACGATATAATGTTGAACCTGCTTTGTTCTGTCAAAATGTAAGGGGCTCAATTGAATTTAATTTCTTCGGGTAAATGTTTTGTAAACTTGATAAATGCATCCAGTAATTTTGCATAACCAGTGTTTTAGTTTCAATATTGAGGGAGCCCTTGTTTCGTTTTACATTTGGATGACGAATATTTTCAATGAGAACCGCAGGCCAAGTAATTGTAATAACTAATTAGCATCCAACGCATTAATTTCCATAACTTCGCATATGCGCACTCACACTAAATGCACTTTTCAGCGGCGTTTGACCAGAGATATTGACATCTGTCCGTACCTGGCAATTAAATATTGAAGGCAACAGCAGAGCAAAGTGTGGTCATTTACAGAGGGCATTGGAAGGAAATGACAGTGGTGTAGTACCTCTGCAAGGGACTCACTGCGTAAGTGAATCAACTCTCTCGTCTCGAGGTAAACTAAGTGGTTTCTCCTTAATAGGCGCCCTCTATCATCATGCAAAATATATCAGATCCTCAATTGAAAATGTGAGCCTGATTGAAACTGAGGAAAGCGACAAAGTGTTTATAATAATTATATTAATAGGTGACCTTAGAATCGCTAACATTTACAAACCTCTATATTTGCTTCTGGCTTGTAGATATGATTTCAGTGTACGAATACCCCGCCCTATATGCCGGAGATTTCAACTGCCACCACACTCTCTAGAAATACCACGCGGATAATAACGTCTTAAAACTGTCAGACAGGGCTGACATAAATCGTCTGACATTAATCTTCAATTCCGGAGGCCGAGGAACCTTTCACTCTAGACGTTGGACCCGCAACAACAACCCATATCTGTTCTCGCTTCATCCAATTGCTTGGATGACTTGGTTTTCCTCGAACCCAATACCAAAAAATTGTCTTAAAAACGGGGATAAATAACCCGGTAAACTCCACCTAACAGCCAAGGTGGAACTTTCAGAAGTCGTCATGGAAAGATTTCACTAAAAACCCCTGTCCGCTGGATTCCTCCAACTGCCAAGTTATAGCCACAGCAAAGAAGCACAACTCACACTGTTATCGGAAAGAAAATGTTCCCGGCTGGAGTACTAATAGTGATCGATTATATCAAGGATTTTAGACATTATTATCATTAGATTACATTAGATTACAATCATTAGACAATGCTTCATGCAAAAAAGTGGATAAAAACAACACACAACTCGGACTTTACCCGATCAAGCAGGAAGGCTTAAGTCTCATCCGTAACGCAGGTTGTCAAACTCTTTCATATCACACATACCTAATATTGATCCAGACCCTATTGAAAATCGGATCGTCAAGCCTTCCAAAGCAAAGTCGGACAAAACACACACAACATATTAAGAGGTTAATAAAGGAGCTTAAAAATGCGATCTCTATAACATCTGCATACACCCGAGCTTTTCCAGCATGGAGCTGATGGAATACTAAATACTAAGATCTGGCTATGCAAATTCAATCATCCAGAAACCAGCCTATTGAGCTCAAGAAGTCAAAAATCATTGTGCTACCTAAACCGGGAACCCAGCCGATAAGGTTGACATCTAGCGACCAATTGCTCTCTTAAGTGTATGTTATAAGATCCTTGACCGTTTAATATACAACCAACACTCGTTCTCAATGAGCAGAAAAAAATGGAAATTATCGTATTGCTACACTATGTACAGCACAGTATGCAATTCAGCCAAACAAACACAACATTCCACTTTAAAATGATCGACGAGCAAAATATTAAAGAGATGGTGAGTTCGTTAAATCAAAAGAAGAATATCAACCTCAAAACTTCTACCTTTCGACCTAATAACTCACTGCCAGTATACGAGAACATTTTTCAAAAAAATAGTCAAATCTCAACTTGAAGAATATTTTGAAAATAATAAGCTATTGATTGAAAACCAGTCGGGCATTCGAAAGAAGCACTCATGTGAGTACGCTCTTAACCCTTATCCTGTCGTTAAAAAAAAAAAAACTACAACGTAAGAGTAGTTTTAAAATGTCAACAAGATTAATGTTAAATGCTCTAAGATTGTTAAATGTAAAACAAAAATAACTGTTAATGTTTTGAAGTTTATTTTTAAAATAAAAAATGATTTATTGCCAAGCAACAATTCGCAACCGTATATTTTAAGAAGATGAGAAGATTTCAAATTGTCTGCATATTTGGAAAATATCACTCAAAATATATAGTATCGTATATAAAGGTTGCTAATTATATACTTCCCTTCCACCCAGTGTAAAAAAAATGAATACAACTTCAAAAGATTCAAAAAAGTGACTATCGACTATATCAAACTGAATTTTCCACATTTTTAGTTAAGTTGTACTCGTATATAAAAGTTTTTAGAGAATTATCTTAATATTTTTTATTATGATAGAAGGATCTATGACAATTATGTGTGAAAGAAAATATCGGCCAAATGCTCGTCACGGCTTCGGTGGCATACCTCTATTCGATGGTCCATATTGTCAATGACTCTGAGACATAATTGAGGTTCAATGTCGTTAATGTGCCGAATTGTCTCTTGCATTGTTCTTGGCTTATTGACGTATATTTTTTCTTTTAAATCTCCCCAAAGAAATAAGTCCAACGGTGTCAAATCATATGATCGTGGCGGCCAATTAACATCGCCACGACGTGAGATAACACGGCCATTGAATTTCTCACGCAAAAGAGCCATTGTTTCGTTGGATGTATGGCATGTGGCACCATCCTGTTGGAAGCACATATCGTCCAGATCCATATCCTCAATTTCGGACCACAAGAAGTCCATTATCATCTCGCGATAGCGAACACCATTCACGGTAACTGCTTGACCGACCTCATTTTCGAAGAAGTACGGCCCGATGAGGCTTTGTGGATGCATCGGCTTTTCAACAATTACTCGTGGATTCTCATTTCCCCAAATGCGGCAATTCTGCTTGTTAACGATTCCACTGAGGTGAAAGTGTGCCTCGTCGCTGAAGATGATTTTCTTGGTAAAGTCACCACTCACTTCTGTCTGTTCAACCAACCATTCGGCGTTTTGACGACGCTTGAAATGGTCAGTAGGTCAGTAGGCTTCAGATATTGAGTCAATTGAACCTTGTAAGCGTGTAAATTCAAATCTTTATTCAAAATTCGCATCAGTGATGTTCGTGAGATGTTCAATTGTTGGGCACGACGACGAGTTGACGGCTCTTCTGCCACACTATCGCGAACAAGAGCAATGTTTTCCTCAGAACGAACTGGGCGAGCATGCAAAGGTTGTTTTTGTTTTTATAATGAGCGAGCGCTCAAAGGGTTTGTGTACCCTTAAGGTGAGTGTTCACAGCGCGGGCAAAGGAAATTTTGGGGAGGAAGAAAAGAGAGGTACCGATGTACATTGCTTTTAAATGTTTGCAAGTTATAACGACCAGGAAATACAGAGATCGGCAGGGCATTCCTTTAGCGAGTTGTACGGCTTAGGAACGAATCACGATATTTTAGAGTACGTCCGAAAAAGGGGCTTGCGGGTTACTGATGAGCATTCATCACCCGAGACGGGTGTTACGGTTGAAAGTTTGAATGGGCGGAATGCTACTGGCGATTTGAGTGGAGCACTGGTAGTGGAAATAGCGATAAAACAAAGTGAGACAGGAGACATTACGTCGGTGTTCGAGCGTTTCAATTGATTGACTGTTTCACATTTCCTACAGACCCGGCTTGCTAAAATTTGCGCACAATTCTCCCGATTGTGGACACATTTGGTCTATAATGCTGACCAAAGAAATCACAAAGTGCACGAAATGCATTTTGATTTGAACTCTCATTTTCGTAAAAGGCTTCAACAATTGTGCTCAATTGTGTACCTCTCCATGGTTGAATTTATCAAACACTGAAACAAAGAAATGTTAAATTAAGTTGGGCAAAAACCTTGACGTTAAGGTGTGACTCACAATTAACATCGTGCATTATGGTTGGACCACCCGATATTTTATATTTCTGAAATTTAACGGCATGCTTTGCTAAATAAATAAACAAATTATTATTATTATTATTATGGTGTTTAATTTCACGCTATTGCGGTTATGTATGTTACATTTTCAGGAGTTAATTTAAAAATTGGAAAACTAGGTGACACGTGTTTAGAATGATGGATTTTTGAACTTTCGCTATATATTTCTCACTGATATCGACGCCTCTCATATGTTTCTTGAGGATTTTTTCTACTAGTCCTGCTACACTTATTATTATTGGTACGGTCTTGAACTTCCGTAGGTTCCACTAGCCTTTGATATCTATTACTAGACTTTCATATCTCCTTTTCTTCTCATCGTACGTCTTTTTGATGTTATTATTGTTAGGAACAGCGAAATCAATGAATGTTGCTGTGTTGTCACTTTTCTTTAAAATTGTCATATCAGGTCGGTTATGATCAACACAGTTTGCAGTACGAAGCGCTCGGTAATATAGAATCTTGACTTCCTAGTTTTCCACCATAGGATCTGGTTCATAATGGTAATACGATTGCAATTCTTGCAAAAGTCCAGCATTTTTGCATAACTGTTGGTGGAAGACCTTAGCGATATTGTTGTGCCTTCGGAGATACCTATTCGGTCTGTGCTAGATTTGTACATCCTGAGATGATGTGTTCTATTGTCTCATTAGGTTTTCCGCACATTCCACATTTATCTTCTGCGGTATTGTCTCCTATAATAAACCTTGTATAATTTCGTGTAGAAACAACGCTATCATGAAACCTTTCGTTTCGGAAAACAGTTCCCCTACCCGGAGCCATAAGTTTGACGTTTCTGTGTCAACATTTTCGCTCCTACGCTCGTAAGTGCTTGATAGTGTCTTCCATGCAGAGGTTTGGCTGCCCATGTTCGTTTTCGGGCCTCCATGTCGGGTAGTTGTACAGCTGGTTGATTTTTTAGATTGAGTGGAGTAAGGTTGTCGTCAGCTTTAAGAGTTATTTTTGCAAGATCTGAGATAAGACTTTCCTCGGTAAAGTATCTTCTAAGTGAAAATACTTTTTCGCTGCATGTCCACAAGATTTGTTGTGGACCATTTGATTATACCAAAGCTGTAGGTCAGTACCGGTATGGCATAGGTGTTTATTGCTTTAACTAGATTCCTACCGTTTAAATGGGATTTCCCTATTTTATGCATTTGCCCTTTAAACTCGGAGATTATTATTATTATATGTACAACCAAGAGAATGATTAATTCCAAAAAATTAACATCAAGCCAAGGTGGAAGCATTTTCGTGTTGCTCCTGAACTTTGTATATTCAGGCAGGATTAAGGAAGGTACTTAATTTAAATTTTCTTTGTCTGAACAATTTTTCAAACAGGTTGTTTTCTGCAGGTTGAACAGTTAGATATAGTACAACTTTTATTACAACCTTGGAAATAGCTATGCGAACTTCATTATTCTGGGTTAACTTTCCTGAAATGCTATTTCAAACATTTTAGAGAGGAATTGGTTAATTCCACCTCTAGCAATCTCCGAACAAAGTCGAACATCAACTGCCACCTAAAGGGAAAATTTGTTATGCTAATTTGAATTATAGTCATCCAGTAACAACAGGTTAGTGACTGGTTTACAAGGTACAGAAAATTCGTTCGAAGTTGTAGCTTAAAGGTACAACATGTGGTCACATTCAGGGGATTTTAGTTTGGGACATCAACTGAAAAAAGCTAATAAGGTTTAATTAGGGTTTTCTGGGATAAAATTCTGTGAAAATGTAGGGCCTCAGGTTTATTTACCATTAGGTGTTTATTTTTGTAGATCAGTTCACACCGAATTCGCCCGTTTTGAAAATTCCGACATTAAAAGGCCTGTGGGTAATTGAAACGTTGCATTTGCCTTCATGTACGAAAGCAAATTTTATTTTCGATTATTTATTGGATACATAGTCAACGATTATTTGTTTAAAACTTTTTAGATGGAAAGACAGAACACGTAGAACAAATGGTCACTTTGAGTCTCTTTGAAAATCTTTTCTATCTTTTTCTTTTATCAAGAGAAAGACACCTACATCGCCGTTGGTGGTGCGAACAAAATCTCTCGTAAAGCAGAGCGTGAAATTTGAGATTACCAGCTGCGGATCACGAAGTCTTTTTATGGTAAAATTTAAGCATGTGATACACAGTAAACTCAGCCAAATCCATTCTAATCCATTTTCGAAAATGAATTGGTTTTTTCACTTATTCCTCAGTCTAAGTACATATGCGTACATAAACTTCTACCTTAAAGGATATCTCTATGCTGTCACAAATGTTTACCTTGTCTATGTTGGCAATGTGAAATTATCGATTTTGCATTAACCTCTTCTTCATGCCATTCGTATCTTTGGCCGCTTAAATTGTTTAAGTACAAAGTAAAGACGATGATGTTGGCGTCATGAGGAAGTTCGCCTCTCGTACGATACTTGTCTGGTATGGTGTAGTGTTGACATAATTTATGTATATCCCAACCGGCCACTTAACGATGTCCTTGTACTAAATTATAATTGATTTGAATAAACGATGCGGTTAATGGTATTATTGAGAAACGCCTCTGTATCTAAGATGGTTAATAGTTAAAGGTGTTCATTCAATTATAGAAACAAGCACTTTATTGCCTTTTAATTAGCGGAAGTGCACTTTGTACTGGAATTTGTTTTGTCACAAAGACTTTTGATTGGATTAATGGGAGGAAAAACTGCTCTCTGATAAAAAGTTGTAGGACAGCGTATGTAATTATGAAGGTCTATTTTTATTTTTTATTTTATATTTAGTGCATCGGTGGTGACAATTTGGACATTTAGTTGGTTTGGTTTGTCCTTGATTGATTGAACGGCCTTTATAATGGCTTTTACTTCGACATCCAACAGTGTGGTTTTTTGCTGATTTATTTGTGGTGGCAAGTGATATAACTTCTCCTTTCACAAGTGCGCGCAATCTACAGAAAGCATTACTTTACCATACTTTCCACTCTGATTTACTCTATATACAATATCCAAGTCATTTGAAATGACTAATGAGGTTTTTTCGGATCACGTCGATGTTGCTGTATAGTTTGCAGAGTTCGCTGTTATATGTCTTTCCACCACGCTAACCCAAATGACCAAAACTAATCTGATTTTGCGGCACTGAACAGGACTGGGATAATGACGGACTCCTTAGTTCTAATTGACAGCCTATTATTACCCAATTGTAATTTTCACCAACAAAATGGCTATTAGCATGAGTAGCTCTCGCGTTCATTTTTGACTACATGTCGTTATCAGAGTTAAAAGCGAAGTAAACAAAGTCCTTACCTCCGACAAAGGTATAGTTGTCTACGACACTTCGTCTGATTTGTTGATATTGCGTGCCTCATCATGCAGACAGCACATGCTTGTTCTGCCAAGGATGTTAGCGTCGTTAGCACAGTTTCACAGACTTTTAGAAAAGTACGCCTCAGGTGTTGGCATGTGAATTTCGCACAATCTTCTTAAGTACATTGACACATATATTGACACATTGTCTTAACCCGTTTTAGATATCAAAGGTCTGGGTTGAATGGTTTCTGAACGTAACGGAGCAATGAAAGTATTGGGTCGTCATTTCGAATAGTCGAATGAGTTGGGTAGAATTGCCAAAACTAGACAGTGCTCCGTATAGCTCATATTCATAGAGGCGACTTGTGTGATTCTGAAATTGATAATGAGAATAAGGAAACTTATAGCTCTATAGTTGGTGCAGTTAAAGGCGTCTCATTTCTCTTGGCTTGGATAAACAATGCTAAGATTCCATCCATCAGGCATACTTCCTCGGACTGAATCTTGAAAAAGATTTGGTGTATGATTACCGCCTTCATTTGGCTGGCTTCGGCAGTAGCGCTTACTCTCAACCCAATTTACAAGATCTTGTTGGCTGGTTCTGGCTCTATATCACGAATGGTTTGGATGATATTCGATTTAAGGACTTCGATCTGCATTGTCCGCATAATATCAGTCTTTCAGAACATCACATAACGCAGCTCCGATGCGGCCAATTGACATCGCCAAGTCGGCTGATAACTCGATTACCGAACTTTGCGCGCATGTAGCATGGCGCACCATCGTATCGAAACCGTCCAAGATTATATCTTCAATTTCAGCCTACAAAGATTCGGTAATTATGGTTCCGTAATGCTTACCGCTGACGAAATATCGTTTCCAGCAGCATTTCCAAAATCAAATCAATGATACAAAATCCGCACCAAACTGTCACTTTCTGCGGATGCATTGTCTGTTCGACAATCACGTGAGTATTTTCCGATCCCCAGATGCGGCAATTTTGTTTGTTAACATAGCCGCCGAGATAAAAATGCAGCTCGCCAGAAAAAAACTGATATTTCGGCTAACTTCGACGTCAAATTCGAACTGCATCAAGGCCCAAAACGAGAAGCGATAACGAAGCTGATGGCCGGCTGCCTTCAGAAGTCGAATCGATGGGACTTCGTAAGGAAATAATCCTTGATCTTGGTATAAAATTCTCAGACTGGTGCGTGAAATGTTGAGATCGATGGCAAGACCATGTTTATAGATTCAGTCGAACACTCTCGGCCACATCAGCCATATTCTTGGCAGTACGTACTGTACGACGACGGGAATTGTGAGTGTTGTCCGCAAACAAGCAGTCTCACGAAGTTTTTGCACAAACTTACGTATAGCAGGTACGGTGGGTGCTTCATTTCGGCTAAAACTTATGTTCAATAAATGCACTGTTTGGGCAATGTTTCCCAACATTATCCAAGCGTAGGGCGATTCATTTCGTTCTGCGGAGGTACGATACTGACCCGACGGTCAAGAGCTGCCAGTGTCAAAATATGTTTATCCGAAGATATATTTCAGTTTTCTAAACACACGTTTCCCACATCCTTGGATCCACAAAGGCAAAAGATCAAAATACGAAAGACAGATCACATTTCGGTAAACGAAAGACTTGCATCATATACTCGTATTCTAGACGTCTGCAAATTCCGAGGCACCAATATTAACTCGAACCACTACGTAGTATAATATAACCCTAAGTGCGAATGCGGATATCAAAGGCAGTAGAGCGCAAGGAAAATATCGTAGTTGAGATGCATTTCGCTCTAAAATTTTGAAGTGCTACTTCTGCGGACTATTAAACGGCGAAGACAACGAAAATATTCATTCAATCTGGACGAAAACCATGTAAACGTCCGTCCGCCTCACCAAATTGAACTGAAGATAGCTATATTCAAACTTAAATCAAACAAATACCCTGGATCCGACGGCCTCGCCGGCGATCTCTTTAAAGCTGGTAAAAATGATTTAGTGAGATGAATGCACCAGCTTATATATGCAATTTGATCAGAGGAACGCATACCCGCTCAATGAAACCTTATAATCATCGGTTCGATTCTGAAGGAAGAAGACACGATGAATCGTGCCAACTATAGGAACTTAAGTCTAGTAAACGTCGCATACAATAATCTCGCTGCCTTATTATGTGAATGAATGTCCCTATTAGTGCGATTTCAGACCTGCAAAATCCACCATCGGCCAAATTCTCACTCTTTGGCAGATCATAGAGAAGATCCAACAATACCAAATCGATACCCACAACCCCTTCATGGATTTGAAGGTTGCATATGATATCGCTTAAAAAGGTGAGCTATGCAGAGCCATGTCTGGTCTTGGCATCTCTGCCACACTTGGTCGCTTATGTAGGATGTCGATGGAGAACTCGGAAAAAACGTTATTGAAACTTTTAATCATAATGAGGGTTTCAGGTCATGCGGCTTCATTAACATTGTTTTTGGAATTAACTGGTAAAGGAATTAACCTACCAAAGCTCTGCAGTGAACTCCAGTAATGACATGAGCATGAAAGATCAACGAAAAAGACGTCTTGCCAACCACAGTTTCATGGGATAAGAAGGCATGGACACTCTAAGGAGCGGATGAAAGCTCTCTTAGTTGTTTTGAAAAAAAAATTCCACGTATGATACTTGGCCACGTTTGCTTTGGCAGAGTGTGGAGATTAAGATGTTTCAAATAACTATATCGGCTGTGCAATGACGTGGATTTGATTAGAAGACATCGCATACAACGATTGTGGTAGCCAAGTCATACAGAGCGCAAGAATAACAATGCTCTAGTCCTTACCCTTGGTGATGAATGCAGTTGGAAGGGGAACTTAACCAACTTGTTATTCATAGCTGTAGGCGGCTAGTTAGGGATCGAACTGGTTAGATAGCTATATTAGTTGAGGCCTAGGACAGCCCCAATCTATCAAATGCCATCAAAAGTACATTGAGTGTACGTTAATCATTCTAATGCGATTTATACGCTTTGATAGCATGCAAGTGTTGGTGAATAAGCCAGTGAGAGGCTAGTCAAAACGCAGACCTACGAAACTTACAGAGTGCGCACTTGGAAATAATCTATGAGCCATTGATATACTTTCACCGGAACTTTTCCTTAAAATAAAACCTAGGAATTTAAAAAAATGTTAAATTATATTTGTCTCTTACAAATCTAAGTTATAATATATTTTGGAACAGAATGATGTTGTAATAACATACTTAGATTATGCTACAGTCCCAACTAAACCATGGCTCCATGACCCTCTAGCTAGCGTGGTCCTTTGGCAGCTTTTTCCAGTTGCGCCCCCGACATTGGCTGGGATCCCTCTCCATTTGTTTGAACCACCTAAAATGAGATGAACCTTTTTTACCACGTTGGTTGGAATCGATCTTGATGGAACAGCGTTCATTTTTCGTCATCATCCTGCATAGGTTGTTAATATGTTGAAGTATAATGGGTCATAAGAATGCTTCCACCGAAGAACTGAACAAGAAGCTGGAGTAGATACTAGAGGATGTCCCAACAAGGGTGAAAATAAATAAATAAATAAATGATAACTTAATTCTAGACTTGGCATGGGACAACTACTTATGGAACAACACAAGCCGACAATTGGCTCTTTTGACGAAATTTTCAACAACGATTTGGCTTCAATGTTGAATTTCAGTAATACAGCATCTAATCCATTCCTTAAGGCTTGGGTGCTCCCAAACTTGCTGGTCTTTAAAAGACGACTGATAAACAACTCCAAAATCAGTCAATCACGTGAACAAGGCGACTAATTCTAGTCGCCTAAATGGAAGTTAACACAACAAAGCAATGTGAAGTAATTCCATGTCTTCTGGCCCAAAATACTGACCTGTTATTCCACGATACTGTTTAGTGTTGACTATTTCAGCATTTTCGACAAAGTCTTTAAAGATTGTCCAATGATTGGTTCAGCTCAGTTACAATCCAAATGCGATAGTTTTGCTTGTGTTACATAGCTATCAACGTAAAGATGAAGCTGCTGTAAAACTTACCGTTTACTGGTTATTATTAAATTAACCACTTGACCATTCCTCTTTTTTTGTGTAGCAAATCTTTCACGAGAATCTTATGCATAGTGCTGCATGTCCACGATACCAAATTGTTATTCCCTGAATCTCGGCAACCTAGACCTACACAAATATGTTATGTTTCGATGGTCTGACATTAGTAATGGACCCGGTTTTCATGAAGATCTGGACTATTACTTTGAAGTAGATGCATCGTTATGGATAAGCCTTAAATCACGCTGCGTATCGATCTGCCTCCCACAAGGGAGGTATCTAATTTGGCCATCCAAACGGTTCAACCTTTTAACAGCTTCGCTGACTTCATCTTCCTTCTTATTTTCTTCTCCTGCCCAACTACAGAGTAAATTTTTTACTGCGCGAGGAATCTTCGTTAAAAAAACATAAAAAAGTGCTCTTTCAACGTGTTGTTATTTTCATAACTTTCGATTATTCTAGGCCGCTGTTCGTCTTCAGTTAATTTTTCCTTCGTTGTAAAATTACAATTAAATAAGAGGATTGCTTGCACTTCAAGGACTAGCTCCTCTGAAGCTTGTCGTCTTAAACCAGAGACGTTTGTTGAGGAAAACAATTAAAAATAACTAAATTATAACTTTATGAAATTCTAAAATACTTCCAAAAGGTATCCAAACCAGCTTCATGTCCAATTAAAGCTGTTGGTGATGAGGGCCGCTTCCTAGAGCGACTTTTTGCAGAACTGTTCTTCTTTGTATATAAATTATACACTTACTTATTATAAAAACAAATCGCTTCTAACCAAATACAGTACGGAACAATGACCAAATTGGTGAATATTTTCTTTTTAAGAACCTTCTTGAACCACCTTACATTTATTTGATGTCTTCATGAATTACACAAAAGTTACTACTGTCGTTTCAGAATCATTTACTTTAAGATGTCCCGAAATAAAATTGTTATGTGAGACATAAATAAAATTGTCTGGCCTTGAGACAAAGGCCCTGAATATAATCCTTTTAACTTAATGCCTTTGATGTTCGCTTCATCAAGGATCAAGTCTCTGGTTATTCATTTAATTAAATTGAAAGCGATTTCAAAGTCTATCTCTTCTACTGCAGCACTCAAATGAGTTGAGACTCAATGTTTATTTCGCCCTAAAAATGGCATATAATGCGACTGTAGAACAAGGGTGTAGTTATTCAAGTTTCATTGTCGAAATATTCATGACAGGAGTGAAATTTGTAAAAAAAAAATAAACAACGTAAAGAGAAAAGACGTTAAAACATTCAATTTTTACTTAGAGAACAGTTTAGAGCGCAACCTATAAACATTTAAATTTAGAAAAGCAAAACTGTGAATAAGGTCTTCTTTTCTGATTTATTGCATCTCGTGGAATTTTTATACATTACGACTTTTATTGGTTTTTGACCGCTGACTAATATTTTTCCAAGAAAATACGTAATATCTGTTGCTTCAGAAAATTTTAAATCTAAAATATAGAATTTATGAAGACTCGTTGACAGAACATGAATAAATACAAATGAAGTAATAGTGTTAAATAAAAATAAAAAAGGATGTAATAAAATGTTTTACGGTCTTGACCGAAAACCATTCAGTTAACCACAATTTATATTACAAAATCAATGAAAAATATATTGTCTAGCAACTCAATAAACAAAAACAATTTATTTCAGCTTGAGAAAGGTGTTGCAGTCATTCCTGCGTCGTTTGAACTTTTTTCTGATACCCTCGTGAAAGAGTCGTACAACGCCTTTTCGTAATTCGATATGGGATAAAGGATCTCATTCCAAAGAGTAATCATATCAATCAATCAAGGAATCCTAACGACTAGTTAAGATTTCTAAAGAAGCTGCTAAGTCCGCTCCAAATAGCTTTCTCGTATTGTCATGCGATTCTTTCAGGAATCTTTTCTTTACCATTAGCTGATATGCCACAGTGGTCCGACAAGCTTAGAGGGGATAGCACATCGACCTTAAACTTATCAGGGTGAGAATTTAAAAACAAGTCCGTGGGCTCATTTACAAGCTGGGTAAAGTTGTTTTACGGAGCGAGATCTTCGCTCATACCGTCCATCGGATGTTGTTTGTCCAGAATATCGGAACCATCCGGAATTATGTATATGAAAATCATCCGTAATAGGGATTTCAGTATAAGGATACAGTGATATAATTCTTTGAATCTAGTCAGACAGCGCATAAAACTCGTTAAAGGCAGAATTGCTGTCCAGTTTGGGGTTTCTGTAGAGTAAGTGTGACAAATGTGGCCCACGTGGGTAATATGGCCTACCACTGTATTTCCCAAACCAAAACCCACAGCGAAATAAAAAAATGTTTATTGCGAACACGTCCAAACCGGCTTAGCCTCAGTCTTTCGTGGTGACAGTGGCGGGACAGTTGTGGAAGATATATGGGGCATTTTGTTTTCTTTACTTTCGTTCTAATTTTTTTGTAAGTTTTGTTAACTGTTTTTACATTAAATTTTGTGTTCCATTTATAACTTTTTTTCTAAAATTAGATAGTGTTAAATATTTTCTTAATTCATGTGATATTATAATTTAAAAAAAAATTTATGAAGTGTGTTGAAAATTAAAACGAGTGAAAAATTCGCAGTGTGTTTAATGTGGCCTACCCATATGCTGGTAATGTGGCCATATTTGACACGTTTTATCGATTGCACTTTTATTTTTTTCTATTTTTTATTTTGAAGGCTAAAATGTCTCAGCAAAATCAAAACCCACGGAAGACTTGGGGGCAGAAGGATATGATGGAAGCCATATCGGCAATCAACAACAAAATAATGAGATCTTTGAAGGCGTCCAAAACATATAATGTTCCGAGAACCACACTGATGCGATTGGTGGCAAAAAAAGTAGTACCATTGGAAGAAGTGGAAAGTGCCAAATTAGGAAGAAAGAATATATTTCCACCAGAATTAGAAGAGTCCCTAGTGGACTACTGTTTAGAAATGAAAAAAAAAACTATTTGGCCTAACAAGAAACGACATAAGGTCGTTAGCTTTCGAGCTTGTCATTAAAAACGGGATTCCAAATCCATTTTCTATTGTCAAAGAAATTGCAGACAGGGACTGGCTTCATTTTTCAGCCGACTGGAACATCTTTAGCTCGCGCTTCCGAATTTTCGACAGAAAACGTAGCCATGTTTTTCGACAACCTGGAATTGCTTATGAACAGGTATCATTTCGCTTCAAATAATATATATAACGTAGATGAAATGGGCGTTTCTGTTGTCCCATCGAGAATGCCTAAAGTACTTTCATTGAAAGGTCGAAAACGAGTTGGAGCATTAACTTCAGTTGAAAGGGGTTCTTTGATAACGTCAGCATTGTGCATGAATGCCAGAGGCTCATTTGTTCCTCTTATGTTCATATTTCCGAAGAAGAGAGACCGCTCCCAGTTAATGAAAGGTGCGCCATCAGGGTCCAAATATGCAAATCATCCATCCGGATTTGTGCAAACTAACTTATTTACAAAGTGATTCAAACACTTTTTGTAATTAGTCAAACCATCCTCATCACCACCGATGCTGCTGGTAATTGATGGTTGGCATGCAAGCCACACCAGGAACATAGAGCTTGTGAATCTTGCAACCATAAAATACAGCCGCTTGACGAGACCTTCATGGGACCCTTAAAAAAGTACTTGACTGAGGAAATTCAACGATGGGTCATCATTCACACAAAGATCTTAACATGCTACGACATAATTGAGCTATTCGGTCGAGCCTTCCTTAAGACTCAAAGTGGAGAGGAATATGCCCATTTGATAGAAATTACTTCCAAGACCACGATTTTTTAGCAGCAGAATAAGTTGATACAACAGAATCTCAACCTTGTGATATTGGAGGGGAGATGCAGATGGAGCCAGATCAAAATGTTCCACCGACTTCAGCTGGAATAAGGTCTACCATATTTCGGAAATAATGAAATCCAAACTTCCAACTTTTGCTGAAATAGACTCAAATATTGAACAATCAAAACTTCGAATCGTGGACGAAGCGAGGAAAATCGGAGAAATTAAAGGACGAGAGGGAAAAGAAACTAGTACATACAACGGATACGATAACAAAAGACGAATTAAAGAACAAGGTAGAAATATCATCACACAGACCTTAATGTAATAATTTTAATGCATCTTAAGCTTTCATTTCAGAAGGTTCTTAAAAATCTGATGGCGAACAGATCATACCGAAGAAGAATGAACGCATTCGCAAAGAACAGAAAGTTTATCCGAAAGTCATGACAGTAATTTCATTCCAGACGATGGTTCCACCCTAGTCCCGATAGAAGTACTCGTAATCAGGCAGATGCTAAATGCATCTACTGCTCGAGCTTATTCTCTGAAGATAAGGGAGGCGAAGCTTGGGTACAATGTGTTGTGTGTACAATGTGGGCACATGAAGACTGCACAGGCAATGAACAAAAATTCTATATGAGAATTTTGCTGTTGTTATGTTCCTCGAAAAAACATTGCGTTAAATATGACACACCCTGGGCCATATTTAAACCAGGTGGGCTGTAATAGCCGCAATTTTTTCAAAACTAAATGATGAAGTTCCTTTAAGTTTTTGTTTTTAAATTTTTGTTATATTTGTTTTTATAACTAAAGTCTATAAAGACTGAAAAAAAATGATTCAATGATTTGTAAGATTGTTAGAAAAAAAAAATAAATTAGATTTAAATTTATGGTTTTATTTGAAAAAATGTTAAGTGTGCATTTGCCGCACGTATACTCTAAATAAAGCAATAGTGGATAGTTTGCTTATGGAAATGGAATTTTAACCACATGAAATTGAGTTCCGGATTGGAACAGGGACTACATTGTGTTGGAGTTTGGTAAGCTACATAACTACGCACGTAAATGGCGATACCACGGTGAGAGGGTTTGGGCGGGAATCTATCTGTGTTTCACTAAGTGCCGAAATCGCTGGCCTGTATTTACAGGAGTGGACGTACGCTGACAAGTGATTACTTTTTAACCCGCGTATATTTACTATATCCACTCTAAATTAACGTGCCATTATTTGTTGGTTATGTCATGCAATGTCTTAAAATGTGGGTCAAGTGAGATATGACGTAAAAATAATCCCGATGAAGCCCATTTTATATTAGCGATAAAGTTTATAACTTCATTTTCATTCACTGCAACTACCTAGCCTTAGCAAATGTTTTGTTACATGAAATAAACACATTCATTCTCGAGAACCAATGAACGTATCCACTCCAACTTGACGACTAGTGACCCTTATGCAAAGTTCCCGAATAAAAAGTTGTTGTGTATCGCACTATGAAGTTATTTGAGAATACTGGTGGAATAGTCGAATGTGCAAAATCCGGCCGTCCGCGCACTATGCCGAAGCCACAAGTCATCACAGCTGTGGAGAATAGAATTCGTTGAAATCCGCTGTGCAAGTAGAAAACATTTCATCATGTAGAAAATGAGATCATGTCGCGCATCTTAAAGCATGATTTTGGTCTCACCGCATACAACAGATTCAGAGAAGCATTGAAAGATAAACGTAAATCAAAATCGAAAGCCTTGCTTCGCCAGCATGCGAAGAACGGTCACAGACGATTTCCTTTTACTGAAAAGAAAATGTTCAGCATTGAAGAATTTTTCAACAAACAGAATGATAGAGTGTACGCTCTGTCATCACGACATACCTTGCCGGAGAGTCCACTACAATAGGGTCACCGAGCTCCAGAAAGATCTCAAAACCTCGGCGAAAGTATATCGTTATGGAGCCTTTCAACAAAAACCTATTGGCAAATAAACCGTGAACCTTTCAACAAGACTCCGCTCCAGATGATAAGGTAAAAATGACTCAAGCATGGCTTAAAAACCACGTTCCGAACGCCATTTCCACGGATGATTGGCCATCTGGTGTCACAGATCTCAATTCATTAGACTACAAAGTATGGTTTGTTCTGGAGGCTATGGCTAGCACTACTCGACATCCAAGTATTGAGTCTTTGAAGACTGCCACTATCCGAGCAGTGGAAAATTTTGCAATGCATGAGGTGCGTAATGCACTCGATGAGTGACTAGGCCGACTTCGCCGTTGCTGGAAGACAAATGGGGCCATTTCAAATAAGTTGTTCTACAATTTGAGGGACCCAATACATAGAAAAAAGAAAGTTTTGAAAAGTATTTATTCATTTTCATTTTATTACCCAAAACCCGGGAACCAAAATATTTACCAGTATTTCAAACATTCTTCTAGAAAAAGAAAATTCAGAATTTCCAGGCAAAGTAGTTGCATTGCTTATTGTTCTATGGAAGTGGTGATTTAATATAAATATGTGTTAGCATCAGTTTCGCATTAATAACTAATTTTAGCACTAGATTAGATATGCTAATATCTTGAAGGTTACTCGAAGGCCCTTTTGGAGACAGAGAATTGTTCTACAGTATAATTGGAGAAAAGGGACAGAAGAGGCGGACAATTGCAAAGTATTAACATCGACTGAACGAAAATCTTTTTATCAATCAGTTTGAACGTCATTCAAGATGTTAAATCAACAATGCGGTCACTTGAAGGTTTAAGTTTATTATTGACAGGATGCACTCATTTTGAAACAAATACCTAATTTACATCCCCAATCTTGCATCCCAAATTAAAATTGTCCACTTAATCTATTATATCATCGTTTGGAATGTCGTTCAGAATCAATTGTGGACAGCAAACTATGTATGAGTTACAACTAACCAAGATTCAATTATAAATTTAATCGGGCTTAGACAACCAACCTACAGAGCAGTTGACTATAACCTAGCGCAACCAGCATGCATTTACCTCTTTCTGTAAATTAAACATAAAAAAAAACAAAATCCCGTTTGCTTCATTGAAGAAAATTCCATGTATCTTCGGAAAGATAAAGTTAAAAATAAAATGAAATACATGAATAGCAAAAATGTTTTATCAAACAAAACAACGTGGGGGAATGTTCTAAGGAGCTCTGAAAAAAGGGGCGAATTTCTTCTCTGGGATCGAATAATCCTTCTCGAGGTTAAACTTTATCTTGTGGTGGCTCTTGTGTTCTTTTGAATTGGAATCACATATCTGTATACAAGCGTATATATACTGATGTATGTTATATATGTATATTCGAACTTTGCCAGTTGTTCAGGAGCTCGTTTTTCCCCTGTATCCATTTGCTGCTCAAATCTCTTCGCCGCAGGATTATTTTAATGAATTCTTGCTATTTCTAGAATGAAAGTAGAGGTACGAGCGCCACAGGTACGAATCTTTGACATATGTACTCGGAGAAGGAAAACCCCTATCTGGTGGTTATTCTCAGTCAGGTGCTCGTTGGTGAAACTTGTTTAAAGAGGAAGCTGGAAAAATGATTAAAAGTAAATTATAATGGCATCAGGTTAAATAATCTGGCATACGACTTCGCAAATGGGGTATTCATGCATATGTGCCATATGAATTTGTCTATTTTTTGGATAAAGGATATTTAATATAGTAAAAGTGGCAACGGGTATCTACTTAACATATAAGAGGATAGTCGCAGGAGTACCCGACCTAACAAAGAAAATACAGCAAATTTGGGAAAAAATTTCTCTATTTCTCTACGTAGTCTCCTTTTAGTTCAATATACTTTTCCCAGAGATATTCAATAGCTCGATACCCTGTTTATAGTGAGAATCATCGAGCTGCTTAAAATAACCATCAACCGCAGACTCCATCTCTTTACTGTTGGCAAATCTTTTACCACCGAGCTATTTTTTCAAGTTCGTAAATAGAAAATAGTTCAAGGGGCTAAATCTGGCGAATAGGGTACATGACGAAACAATTCGAACTTTAACTCATTGATTTTGGACATCGCGAACACGGATGTGTAAACTTATTTTGATGAAAAAAAAATGAAGTAAAGAATTTTGAATATTGACTTAACATAAAAAAAAAACTAAAACTTGGTATCGGGTAACTACTGAATATATACTCGTACCATGTGCTTAATGATGCATGCTAGGGTTGCGACATAAATCCTAAAACAAGTACGAGTTTGCCTGGTGATTGAAATACTATATAAAGCTACTCTCTAAACTGTGCCAATTATAGTGGTATCAGTTCCCTAACATGAAGTTCAAGATCTTGTCAGTCGTTATCTGTGAATTACCGAAACGGCAGATTCTAGAGAAAAAATAAAGAAGTCCAGATAGATACACATTACCTGTTCACGGATATCAAGATCGGATATGACAGCATCTCTAGACGTGAGGTGTATAGGGCCATGCTTAGTATGACGTCTCTTACAAACTCGTCAGATTGTGCAGAATCACGATAGAAAACGCTCGCTGATCCGTAAAAAGAGAAGATGCTAACAAGAACAGACGCACAACATCTACTTCGAATCAAAAAAAATGTTATTATACAAAAGACAGCTTAAACTTTAAAGTTTTTTTTTCTGCCAAAAGAGAGCATGAGGACAAAGAACTAGCATTGTACTCCTTTCATGTAGACTTATGTAGAAAGATGATTAAGCAGTGATAAAGCCCCTTGCGTACCCGGACAACCACATCAGCGCCAAGTTACCAATTACGTGGCGCTCGGTTCTCAGTCGGTTTTGCCGTCAGCCAGGAAGAGTCGATTGAAACCTTTCAATCATATCTGGGCACAGGTAAAGTCGATTTCGTATTTTCACTACAACAGGAGCATCACCAGCAACTATCAAAATCAAAAGACAAAGCTTCGAAGTCCACTTCTTCTGAAGCTGCAGATGATTTAGCGAGTGCAGCCCATGATTTGGAAATCAAGAGGAGGGAGATTTGTCAGGGCGCCTACAGTAGAACCAGTATATGATATGGATAGCCTCCATTCAGTGGGTACAGACCGTTCTTCAGAGTCTGGTAAAGCCTTATACACCACACAATCCACCGAAATCTCCTCTTTATTTGAGAGGATTGACTGAAAGCCGATTTCTAGTACACTCATCGTCGATCACGTGTATGGCTTCCTTTGCTTTAGAACAGATGGTAGCTAAACATGATACAACATTCAGTTCATCTACCTGACCTGCATATACCTGATTAGTTGCTAGAACCTTTCAGACTAAGATGGTGGGAGTCAAACAGCTTTTACCAATGCAGTGGTAGTAGGATGACGCACTGCCGGCAACCCATGGGCCGTAGTCAGAATCTGCAATATGGGTTCTATTCACTAACATTGCTGTTATCCACGAAACTTTTGATTCATCTGCGCTGTACTGTCTCACCGAATTAAGCAGGCCTTTAGGATCTACCCCATTTGCAGGCACGCTACATTCGCAAATAATATTTGATCACATGCTTTTCAATATAAAAAAAGTACGACTTATTGGTCTAAAATCCTTAACGTAGTCTTCTCCTCCGATTTTTGGAGTAAAGGATACTCTTACTGTTCGCCAGAGTTTTGGCGTGTAAGTAGCAGCTAGCCTATATCATTTTGTAGGGAACTGGGTCTATGCGACTGGCAACCAAGGAAAGAAATACAGATTATTTGATGGCCTCATCCGTCATCACAGCCGATAACAGATACCCTCTACGGCGTGTTGTGGTACTTAGCTACTTTAAGCTTTGGTCATAGAAGTTGGTAGTGAGGGCGTTCTGATCATGATTTCTGTGAATTGTGTCTCCAGCATAAGGCAGAGATTTTCTGGTTTCGATTAAGTGTTGGTGTCATCACATATACTGGCAGAGTTGTCACTTTTGAGGACTTTGACTGGCTTGCTGGTTTCACCGAGTGTATCAATCTTTCCCCAAAAGTCTTTTTAAACGGCACTCGTCGAAAGTCGAATAAGCTCCTTATATCCTTTTTGTTTCAATTCGTAAAGATACCTCCCAATTAGCCTTAAGTGACTAGCTGAGAAGTATTCATGTTCTGCAGATCAGCGCTCCACCATACAACCGGCGATCTTCAGGAGATTCTCCTGACTGCACACGTCAGTTTGATTCTTCTTTTAGACAGCTTTTTATACTCTCCGTCTTGTTCTGAGTTTGGGTGGTGCATTAACGCACTTGTCAAGCTCCTCCTTAGGGTGTGTGCTGTTGGTTTGTCGTGGATTCATTCTTTTCAGCAAGACCGAGACTTTATATATGATTCTAAATGAGCATCGGTCTGATATTGAAGCCTCCGGTAGTCTCCTTTATGTATCATATCATGCGATCGTCTATCTTACTTTTGTAAAGAATGTTGCCTTTGAACCACCATTGTTGACAACCAGGTCAGACGGCAGTATGAAATCCAGGAGATGGTTGCCTTTCAGTTTGTATTTGCTACTGCCCCAATGAACTCAGCTATCGCTTTTATTAGCGGCGGTAGTACCAGATCATAGAGAAAATAAGCTGACGTAATGACAAAATTTTGGAATTCTCCGTTTGTTTCGTAGCTAATGTCTGCAGTAATCAAATCTTAATCGTAAAATAACCACGTTCAGATGGTGAGAGTGAGTTCAGGATATAAAGACAAATTCTCGGTATTTGTAACCGATCGTCATATAGAACTATGAGAGACCCTAAACACCCTAAACCATAGATGCGTTTATTCCATATCCACGGTTCCTGTATGGATATTATGTGATGTTTAGTATTCCATACGGAAAGTATCCTACATAGTGATGCAATGACAGACCAGGAATGTTGAAGGTTGTCTGCACTCATTTGGAAATAAAGTGGAAATTAACTCTTTCCAGGTGCAGAAAGGGGGGAAAGTTGTAGCTTGATTTAATGGTTTCGATAGAAGCTTGGTTTTATCTCACGATGAGAGAAAAACTGTCCTTGTTTTCCTGATTCTTGCTCTCCTTGAAAGTAAAGATTTTCCAATTTTCAGTACCGAGTTCCGGTGTCTGGATATAAAAATGTATCAATGCCTCTGAATTGCCCCCGGGATCCAGAGGATGATGATGCATATCAGCTTAAGTGATCAGAAGACCTTACAGTTTTTCTACATTGTTTTATTTGGCCGAAAAACAAAACATCTCATCATCTCAAGCCTTGTCCTAGGCATGGAGATAGCGAAGATGGGAGGAGATATAACAACAAACAATACAAGCCGTATAGCCACATTGCCATAATTACACCAATACGCATCAACCGTCTGAAGTGGCTAGGATATGAATGGAAAATCTTCAATTCCTATCCGGACAGACAACAAAGTAAAACTAGTAATCGCCCTTGATGGTATGCTCTAGTGTAAGGCGATTTCAATAATTTTGGGGTTCCACATTTGGTGGGAATCCACCAAAAACCGCGCTTTTTAGAGACTGTAGGGCTATACACATACGAGTGTACAGAGTGCTTTATCTCGAACTTCGGTATTCCAATGTTTAATAACTAATTTAAGAAGAAAACAGTAGATTTCATAATGCCGCAAGTTTTTATTTAGTTTGGTCCTTCACAATTTATGTGAGCTAATTTTTGAAGACAATATCGATTAAGTGGCCGCCTTCATGCCTAATATAAATTTGAACTCTGTTTCTTGCATTTTGCACATGTCTCTGGTGATAAGGCAGGTATTTCGGCTCGAGGGTTGTTTTTGAGTTCATCTAGAGTCTTCGGCTTGTTGACTTTGATTTTTAAATAGCCCCACAGATGCTTCGGCGAGTGAAATCTGGATATCTGGGAGGCCAGTCTATGTCAGCTTTACCTTAGAGGGCCAAATTAGCCCTGTGGATCACCAGAATTTGGTTACAAAAATCCGGTTCAAACTGATTCAATGACGCTATTCGCATAATAAGCCAAGCGACGCGGCTTGCCTGTTTCCAAAAACCTCTGAGTCAATTGGACTTTGTATGGAAACATGTTTTACTTCAAAATCCTCCTTAAAGTGGCCCCACTGATATTTGCCAACTGAGATCGGTGGCGATACCAGACATTTCAGCTTTCGGCAACACTCTGTCTAACAGCTTCAATACCTTCGTTGGAACGACGCACAGTGGGTAAAATGGCCAATCTAGGAGGAAATAAGCCAGATTTGATTGCATTGTTGATTTTGTTGCATCTGAGTGACAAAATTTGATCTTAAACGATTCATTCTGAAAATATCTAATACTTCGTTGAACGCTATATATTATCTATTGTTATCATCATTAAAAATATTCAAATATTTATCAATAGTACAAAAATAATTTAAAAAAATTCATCATCTCCATCATTTTCTACATCATAATCTTCTGCTTCCTCTTCTTTATTAGAGCTTTGCCTTGCAGGTGCTATTGTCGTATATAACAATAAACGAAGACCATCTACATCTATTAATAATGGGATCGGAAGAAACAAATAGTGCATTCTGGGGATCCCGCATAGTCCCTTTCTAGTGTGGAATTTTCTTAAGTTTCTAAAATCTTAACTTCTCGATTCTAGAGCTTGTTCTGAGAGCATTTTAATTAGAAACACAGTAAATTTTATAATGTCTACTCCATGAATGAGTATTTTGTGGATGCTAGAAGGCATGTCGTACCATGGACACAGTTCTACGTACAACTTTGCGGTCTCCATTGTATACTCCCTAAAAGTTTCTATGTTTACTGCGTAACAACAAACCATTGTTTTTAAAATAATATCTAAGCGTTTAATAAGATTAAGGTCGATTCCAGTTATTGAGGAAGCAAGAAAAGGCTGTTGGAAAAATCGCCTCACAGTGTTACCTTCGTTCTAGGTATCATAGCCTTGACTGATAAATTCATTTCAGCCTTAAGTCTCTCAATGATGTTCTTTTTTGTGTTTTCTGTTAGCTGCTTGTCTTCTAAACTTCAAATTTTCCATTTTTTTGTAGGTAGTCGATATGAAATATGTAATAGGCACTCGAAGCACCATATCCAAGCGTGTAAAGTAGACAAACCGAATTCGTATAGGCTTTCTTTGGGCCTCAACTGCATTATTTTAGCTATTTTCGGTGTAGCCTCGAAAATTCCACACTTTTGCGTTGAGGATTCTGCAATAACACTAAAGGTCTTTCCGTCTATCATTGTCAAATTAAAAACATGGGAAATGGTAAAATATAGGGTTTTCCAATAAGGACTTGAAAACTTTTTTTTTAAATAAAACGCAAACCATTTGAGATATTTCAAAAACTTTATTATCGGCTTGAAGTACAATCAAAACATTTATGAATGGAACTCGACTTCGTTCATATGGCCACCGTGGGCACGTTTGCAGCGGTCGATTCGTTGGACCCAATTTTCAACGACTCGGCCACACATTTCGGCCGAAACGGCCGCTATTTCGCATTCAATGTTGGTTCTGAGCTCTTTCAACGTCGTGGGCGTATTGGCATAAACCAATGACTTAACGTAGCCCCACAGAAAATAGTCAAGCGGCGTTAAATCGCACTAACGAGGCGGCCAATCGACTGGCCCATGTCTTGAGATAACACGCTCACCATACTTACTCTTCAATAAATCGATTGTAGCTTGTGGCAACATCCTGTTGAAACCACATGTCGTCCAAGTCCATATCTTCCAATTCTGGCTAAAAATAATCGGTGATCATGGCGCGATAACGCTGACCATTCACAGTACCGTGACGATCGTTGTCGTCGACGAAATAATATGGCCCAATAACGCCGACGGCATGCAAACCGCACCAAACAGTTATTTTTTGTGGATGAAGTGGTGAGTCATGAAGCAAATGTGGATTTTCACCCGACCTAATGCATATTTTGCTTATTGACGAACCCATTGAGCCAAAAATGAGCTTCGTCACTGAAGGTGATTTTGGGATGAAATTCATCATCTTGGCGCATCTTCTCCACAACCCAATCGGAGAACGTACGTCGCTTCAAATGTTCCATCGGCTTCAATTCTTGAGTCAGCTTGATCTTGTATGGGTGTAACCCAAGATCCTTACGCAAAATACGCCATAATGTGGTTTGAGCGATGCCCAATTCTTGAGAATGCAGTGGAATTGACAGATTTGGATCGTTTGCTACGGGCGCCTGAACGGCAGCGATATTTTCGACACTTCGACCAACCCATATCAGTGAAACATGACACGGCAACATCAAATAACGAATATGTAGACTCAAATTTTTGCACTAAACTTGTTATTGCTTGTCTAGTAGGGCGAGAATTACGACCGAAAATTGGAGTTAACGCTCTTAAAGTTGCAGTCGCCGACTCCGAATTTCGGTAAAAAATTTTTATAATTTGCAGACGTTGATCGTTCGTGTACTTTACCATGATGAAAATGTTGAGTTTACTGAGTAAATTGACAGTGACAATTTGATGATTAGTGAAAGAGTGCGTTCACAAATTAAATTCAAAGTTGTCAAGTCCCTATTGGAAAACCCTTTACATACCATGAATATTAGCCTGTGTCCAAGTTAAAAACAACATCTGTTTTCACTGATCTTCTTCTCTAAAGGCTTGATCGATATATTTTGACTTGAAATAGTTTTTTGAAAGACCCCTTTTCTGAGACTCCAGAAATCGCTGCTTTGGGGAAACTTCCAACAAGTTAATTAGTTTGGCAGCATCCCGCTTACAGTCCCTTTGGAGACTCAGTCGGGCAGCAAACGTCTACTTCTCGCAACTTTCGGTTTCTACAAGGATGGACACTTTTATACGTTTCGCACAATCGCTCAGTTCTACAAAGTCTTTCGCAGGACTTCCAAGACCTGTTGATTCTGCTTCTGTACTACGAAAGGCTATTTCAAATTTCGGTAGCACAGTATCAGGATCTAACCACTTTTTATTCCAAGACTTAATAAAATCCAATCTTCGCTTGGCCCTAATCCACCTTTCATTAAGCTTCGAGGTAAAATTTTGCAAAATATGTTTTGCTTTCCTGCAGTGCTCTTCATTTTCATTATTATCTAATCCAGTTTTGTTAAAAACATAGCTTATAATACGCACTCCTTTATTTGGAGTTTCTGCTCTTCGCCTTTTGGAAACAAATTCCGTTAATTTCAATTGTACTTGACTCTTTGTTTATTTAAGCTTAAAATTGTAAACAAACATTTTGACTTTGTGATGAAAAATTTTAACAGTTATTTCGACTAGAATGGACATTTGACCCACTGTGCGACGTAGACACTGTCTAACGTGGAGATTCGCTACATACCCGTGCTCATTAAAATTTGAGGAGAAGCAACGAATTGTGTTATCGGATGGCGCTTGACCGATTGTTTTCAATGTAAAGTGTCACTATTTCGGAGCGCTCTTTCGGTGTAAAGTTATTCACTATTGAAATTGTACTAAAGTGACGTTTCCAAACCGTGATTACTGAAGCAGATCGGTTGGGAATTGTTAAAGTTTTTAAACATTTCCATACCGAGGGTCCAGATGACGCACCCAGCGTATGTATTTAATGTTGCACTTATGAAGGTGCATAGATTCCCTTTACTATCATCAATATGCCTCCAAAAATGAACAAACTACTCTCCAGTCTTTTCTAACTACCAAATTACACGTCCAACGCAATCTCTTGGTGTTATTGTACTTTGTCATCGTTGACACCACTACCTAATGGCACTTTCGCACTTATTGCGTTCATTAGGCTAACTATTCTAAATTGCAGTTGCAACCTAAATAGACTTAAAGGCACAACAACAATAATTTGGTTGCACAGGAAAACAATTTAATTCAATTCCGCAAAAAAATTCATTAAGTCTTTCAAAGGAAACTACTAACGCCTAAAGGACTATTAGTTTAAAAGTTGACGGCACTATGCCTCTTACATGGTTTGTAGTTGAACATAATTTGTTTTTGATTACACGGTAAGGCTTTGTTTTGGATTGTGTGTTTCCACACACACGTTCATTAGCTAGCGTGTAGATGTTTACTCGTACGCCTTTTAAACTCATACCTTATGCATGAATCCGTGAAATATGACTCGCTTTGAAGTGCGAGCTCTAATAGTTTTCGCTAATGAAGGGGAGGTTCGTGGTGTTGAGCATGTAAAGCAAATATTGCGAAAGAAAGGAGAATACGAACTTCCACGTGTTAGGGTAGGTTACAACATTAAAACATTAAAAGCTTGGGGGTGATTTCAGGAGCGAAAAAGCATGTAGAACCTACTGCTCCCTAAAATCCTTACCTGCTAAGCTTAAGCGCATATAAAAATAAAATTAATTAAGTCATGAAACACAAAAACCCGAAGTTAAGGCATAGTTTTTGCTATAAACATTCGCAAATGGGTATATCAGTTGGTGTTCAGCTTTCACTACACCCCATTGGAAACTCTATCGGTCGTTGGTTGCGTCGAGTTAAATCTCCTCTTCAAAGGACACGATTCTTCCCTCCTCTGGTTTTACTCCAGCAAATCCTCTGTATTACTTCAGGCGGAATAAATTTATTATCACTGAAACTTTATCCTCTGCTTAATCGTTGTAAGTATTGGCCACAAAATCACACACAAAATGATTCCACATTGAATGGCCTCAACGGTGTTTAAGTTCGGAGACATATGTATCTTGGAATTGGGTTTTTTGAAGCATGAAAAAATTGAACAGTTTAAACAACAACCCAAGGCCTATACGAGAAGGCGCTCATGTGTAAAACCGCGAGTTTAATTCGAATGCGAAAAATAGTCTACTCATCTGGAACCAGTCGACTATTAATCGGATGGTTTTAATGTTGACCTGGTCATTGGAAATTCTGGTATTTCAGTCGAATCTATTTAAGAGTGAGTAATGACTCACTGTGGGTGTTTCAAAAAAAATGGGGAAATGAACAAAAAATAGCTATGGGTTCTGCGGAATTTTGGGATTTCGTTCTTTATATGAAAACTTATGCTGTAAAGCCAAAATCTTGGTATAATACACGTAGATCGCGGAGTTAACATAAATATTACGATTATACGATGATCCTAATATTATTAGGATCAAAGGTAGATTAGACTAGATTGGAGAATCCTTATCACCGCGGCCAGATTTGGCTTATTGTGATTTCGTCAAGTTAAAGCACACCCATGATGCCTGAAATTTTAATAAGCTCGGCTATATCTTTGCGTGAGCTGGGAGTGATATCTTCTGCCTCAAGATATGCCTTATCTAGAAGACATAGATGTGTTGTGCTTAGCAATTACAGTGGCAAAGGATATGCTCTACAGGATATGGACCATAACAGTTTCTATCCTCCATGTAAACAGCCTTTCGTAGCAATGACTCTGAGTAGTGGGCTTTTATTCGTTTGCAGTAATACACTTACATGCAGTAATATCAACTCCTCTGTTTTGGATACATCTTAGTAACTTGTTTTGTCGGACGCGCCTGTGATACCGAGAAATACCGACCGCAATTTTCTTGAATGAGTGATTTCTCAATCCTGGAGGTTAGACTCTGAACAGCATGAGTTGTTTTGATTTTCCTGGCTGGTAAACAAATTGATTAATATGAAAAGAGCTTTACTAAGAATCCAGTCTTATATGTGCTTGTCTACGACCTTCTACAATGTTTTGAAGAAAAATTAAGGGAGGCAGAGAGACTTATCGGTCGATAAGATTCATGTAGTTAGTGGGTCTACTCCTAATTTTGGGCACGTATCTCACGATGATCTCTACGCATTAGTTTCTAATGTATCTCCAAGCGTAACTAGTTCTGAAGATGTTTATCAGAGAGGATGTTATGATTTGGGTCTCCTTCCGGTGCAGAGTCGGGAAGACTCTATTATCGCTCGGAGCTATGAATGTTTGAAACAAGCTGATTGCCCACTTTATCTTGCCGGCATGAAATAGATTCCAATCCACTCTGTTGGGTCTTATGGTCCTTTCCTCGAAAAGATTTTCTGGGAAAAGCGGAATAATGGAACAGGTCGGGAAATGCGTTTCGTTTTTTAAGAAAGTGTCATCTGCTTTAATCGACAACCCAATTTGATTAGTGTGGATGTGTGGTTTTGGCAACAAGTTTTCCATGATTCGCTTTTAGCTCTTCTAATCTCAAGATCGTATCTAGTGATCTAGTAAGGCTACCTCTATATCTATGCCATATCCTTTGCTTTTGGCTCTGTTGAAAAGATTTGTGGTCTCAGTTCTCAACTTTGCGAGTTTTTTAGACAGCCAAGAGGTAAAGTCTATTCCGCGCTTTAGTTTTTCTCCGGGAAAGAAGGCTATAATAATCAGAAAATTAACAGCTCGGCAGGGTATTCCATTAGCTAATGAAAGAATCACGATAATTCAATGTACGTCCAAAAGTGGGCTTGAGGGTTGTAATTAGTTAGAATAAGGCTTGAGGGTAATGTTTAATAAAGGCTTAAGGAAGCGTAATGCTTCCTGCGAAGGCAGGAGACATTTCGTCGGTCTTCGAGATTATCAAGTGACTGAGTGCATCAATTATTATTCTTATCGCACTGTTTTGAATCATATCTACCAAGTGCAGAGAGGTTTTAGGAGCACCTGACTAGATGCGGGCGTTGTACTCCAATTTTGGGCAGATGAATGCCTTACATATTAAAGCCAGATCAGAAGGGAAAAGTATTTCTTACATCGTTTGAGGAAACCTAGACATTTCGCAGCATTTTTGGCAACATCGAATGCGTGGTCATTCCAACCTAAGTTGTCATTTACACACATACCGAGAATAGAAAGTGTTTCGGTTTCAACGATGCAAGTGCCATTCATGGATAATGGCTGTATGTTTTGGATTTCGCTTTAACGCCAGCAGACGGCATTGTGTCTTGGAAGCATTCAATTCTACTCTGTTGATAGTTCCTCGATTGGTTATGCTGTTAATATCGAAATTTAATGAGCTTAACATACGCTAGCGTCCCCGTTTTACAGCCGAAGACCAGGGACGTGAGTCCGGGCGCGAACATTAATAGCAGAGAGTACTGCAGTCAGTAAAGGAATATATTAAATTAGTAGTAGCAGGCAAGAGATAATTCATGAAGATTAAAAAGAGTGTCGCAGATAAAACGGAGCCCTGGGGCACACCACCACTTATTTTGTGGATATCAGACTCGAAACTATTTCTAATTCATTGAAGAAATATCTTAGAAACTCTGTCAAATGTCTTAGAAATATCAAATGTAACTATCTTGATTTCGCCAGATTGATATACGCTTTGTCTCCACTTTTCGGTAAGACAAATATTCAGATCACCAGTGAACCTGTTGCTAGGTAGACTTTATTGCCGGCCATTGAAAAGTTTTCGTGTTTCGGGATATTTCATGAGCTGACGATTTACCAGCGTTTCCATGACTTTGGAGAAAAGGGACGAAAATGCAATGGGTCTCTAGGAGGTGAGAAAAGATGCTCCAAAGTTTTTAGGAACGGGCAGGATTAATGCTGTTTTACCTCTGCACGGAAAGAGTCCTTAAGGGTAGGAGTAGCAAAAAAGCTTACAGAGCAATTTTGCCACTGTGGAAGAACACATCTTCAGAAGATCGGGAGATATACCATCTGGACTAGAAGATTTGTGAATGTTACGATCTTAAGTGGATTCGTCTCATTGAAGATTCGACGCCTTCTAGTGTAGGATCAGATAAAGGAAGTGTTAAGCTGGCCGCTGAGTGTATAATAAGCAGATGGGCCTTAAATAGCCTCATAGGCCCTTGTTATGGTCATGGTTAGGTTATCACAAATAAGTTCAAGACCATAAATATCTCTTACTACCTTATTACATCTAGTTATGTTTACGCTATACGAATCCCAGTCTGTGGTTATTTGTATCTTTCTGTAGGTTTAGTTCCAAGGTTAACATTGAATAGAATGTGGTGATGATCAGACATTGAAACTTCAGTTTTCAGAAATCCAGGTTGGTTGAGTTGCCAGATGATATTTTGGGTAATGATTGCTTCTGTTATACGTCCTTCAGGGGCAAGCTCGGTTATTATCGCCACCAAGTTCTTGCTCTGGAATTGAAATAATTTTGCTATTACTTTTGTAAAGAATGCAGGGTCTTGGTCTGACTAGTGAGTTATAGGGTAATGCGCCTGATATCCCATTTATCTGGTCCTGGATGAGAGCTATTGCAGACGCGGACTTAGAGTGCTATATTAATTTGGATGCACTTTATTGGGTGGTGCTGGCAAAGTCGCCAGCATGTTCAGCCGAAATGATATCTTCCCGCATCAATCACATTGAGGGTGAATCTTCGGCCGTCTTTGATGAACGTTTATTTTACATTTCCCTCGGCTTTGCCCTTTCGGCTTGTCATCTTTTGAGTTTGTTGGATTGAGGCACACTTTGTGTTGTGGTTTCCTACCTTGTGTTATGTTATTTTATGTTGGCGCATGAGTTAGCGTTTTCTACGTTGGCGGTCTAGCTTTGACAAAAAGTAGAAGCAATTTCTTTCTACATCACCACCGTTGCAGGAAATTAAATCATCCACGCTAATTCATTAAGTACACAAAATGGCAACGTAAACAGACTAGGGTTTAGTCTACCGCTGTGCTATCAATTCTAAGCTTGCTTTTAGTAAATTGACTTTATGAGCAAGTCTATTATGAAAACTAGGACCATAATTCTCACTATCACAATGGGAAAATGTATATTTCTTGAGAACGGGGGCCATCGTCATCAAATGGGTCTTGTCTAACTAATTTGCCACTTTATAAAGACATCAACGATCACCATACTTAAGAAAGGATGTCGCAGCCTGCATATATGTTTATATTTGTGTGATGCAATTGCTTTTTCTTCGGCCTCACCTTCGAACCTCCTCCGGAACAAAAGCCGTTGTTAGTTATTAGGCCATTGCGGGTTCAGAGAAACGATAATGTAGATATTCGGTACGCCTTCTTCACAACCCATTGACTTCTGGTGTCTGTATACAATTATGAAGACTTGTTTCAAGGGTCATTATACGAAAAAAGAGCAGTCGTCATGGACTCGTTAATGTGCTGCTTCAATAGAAATTCTTGCACGGCGGCAAAAGCAGCGCACTTTACTGCTTTGATATACTCCAGCCTTAACTTCAAATTCTCTCTTTGTTTACGCTGTGCATTAAGTTTTCGTATTAATGTCATCGCACATATTGCCTATGTAATATATAGTACGTCTCAGATATATTTTGAGATATTAGCCACATTCATATAAGATCTCTGGGAACCCGATTAAATGCTATTTTGATATCATGATGATTTAGATATCTTTTGAAGCGTCGCGTCGGCCTGACTCCAACAAATTCCAGCTCAACCTCCGTCATTGTAAAGTCATTCCAGCTTGCGATACGTAGTTTATTTCTTCAACATAATATTGCTCACGTCTAGAAATTTTCGGGGTTCATTCTACAGGTGTGCAAAAGAGGTGCACAGGAGGTAGTAGTAATATCCGATTTTTTTGTTTTATCCCCACTGGCAGTTTCTAGATTTAGAAGCCCGATCACGTATACAGATTTCTGTATGCCTGAATATAGTTTTTCACCATTTATTCGCCTTTTACAACGAAAAGGGCAATGAGCTGTGGCAAAATTCTATAAACCGTTGCCACATAGTGGGGAATTTGCTTCAATATTTGAAATGTGAGAGCCCTAAATGCCAAGACTAGAGGTAATATTTTCCCAGGTGGGTCAAATTTTTTGGGTAAACAGTCACATGGACAACGCCAAAATAAATATAATTTTGATTACCACAAAAACATAGATATGATACGGGAATCACGAACAAACAAAGCTTCTCTTAAGACAATAAGGAAACGTTGTAAATGGTGTTTGGACAAGAGGATTTTATTTTTGAATAAAAGCAACAATTGTTGAGCTATTTCTAAAATCTTACGGGATGACAGTGGTAAGACTTAGCTATTTTGAAGGTGACGGTGGAACACGGCGAAATACAATTTAACTGCTGAATGTTGACAAGAATTTCGTAACAACGTCCTTGAATTTTGCATCTACAGTGTCGGCGATCTTGCCTTCCGAAGGGATTTAGTTCAGAAGACCTCGTTCGGTGGTCTTGATGTGTTGTAAGAATTTCTTTTTCGAATTTTGTGATCTTAGCTGGGTCCATTTTGCCTAAATGAGCACGAACACCGCAGTAGATGACAGAAACTTGATCTTCAATGTACATTTGCACGTATTGGCCAATTCAAAACAATTCAGTTAGACAAATAAACAATCCAACAATTGTTGAGAAGCAGCATCCCAATCGGAACCGAATTGAGCGAAGGCAGCTACTTCACGGTATTGAGCCAATTCTGATTTCATGAAACCTGGCCTTGGTCTGAGCAGCTGAAGCGACATACAGACAAACCGACATTAATGGCTGGCCGAATACCCTTGTAGAATAATTCGGTTTCCAAGAAGATCTGAGCGTCAGTGATAGAAATGACGTTGGTTGGAATGTAGGCAGACAAATCACCGGCTTGGGTTTCAAAAACAGGCAAAGCAGTCAATGAGCCACCGCGCATGGCTCGAGGCATCTTAGCGGCACGTTCCAACAAACGTGAATGTAAGTAGAATACATTACCAGAGTAGGCTTCACGACCAGCTTGTTTGGACAAATCATCATATGTAGAGATTAAGGCGTATTTGCCTTTGTCACGGAAATACTCGCCCATGGCACAGCCAGATTATGAGGTCAAGTATTGCAATTTAACATCATCAGAGGCAGTAGCCGATACAATGACAGAGTAGTCCAAGGCTCCGGTATCAGGTAAACGCTTCACAATCTGAGCGATAGTGGAACCCTTCTGACCAATAACAATGTATATGCAGTACAATTTGTTGCTCTCATCCTAACCACCCTTGAAACGCTTCTGGTTGATGATGGTGTCAATGGCCAAAGCAATTTTACATATCTGCCTATCATTGATGATCAATTCACGCTGACCACGACCAATGGGTACCAATGAATCGACAGCTTTGATACCAGTCGGCATAGGTTCGTGCAAAGACACACGTGGAGCCTTGATACCCACATGGAAGCGATCCTTGGTGTTGATTGGTCTTTTACCATCAACTGGGTTACCCAAAGTATCATCAACATGATCCAAAAGTTCATCACCAACTAGCAGCACGATAGCACCAGTACGCTTGACAATATGACCCTGTTTGATCAGTTTGTCATTACTGAAGACGACAACGCCAACGATATCGGGTTCCAAATTCAAAGCCAAACCTTCCAAACCTGAAGAGAAGTCCACCATCTCGTTCAAGCCATAGACATGAGCTCAATACTGTCACCAATGCTCAATACACGACCAATTTCTTTCAAATCAGCCTTTGGAAGATTTGGAAGAGGTCTCAGCACTGTACACCAGTGATTAGACATTCAGTTTACGATAAGCTAGAGAAACAACTGGGTTGGTGGCTTTGCAGGCAATCTATGCAGTAGCCTTGTGCAGGTTACGGGCCACGGAGGAGGCCAAACGTGCGGATAATACATTTTTCCAAAATTGATGTGAAAAAATTCCAACTGTTCAGTGCTCTAGTATTTTTCAAAGATAGTTGCCATTTTCTCTGCAATTCAAGTTTACGTTCACTCTACTCGCACGGTAAAGGTTTTGTCTAGAGATAGTTCAGTTCCCACTTGCAGATCTTTTTCTCGAAATTCCCAATCACTCCTTCTTATAATTGGGGTTCTGTCTCGGCGATGGTGGCTTCAATGTTCGCTCTCGGACTTGGAATTGTTTTGCGGATGGCTGATTTAAACTTACTTCTAACATAACCTCATAGCTTGCAACATGCATTTAGGATCCAATCCAAGAACGTACAGGCGTACAGTTGTTTTGAAGATATTGTGCTCCATATAAAATCCTCATGTGCCTACTTTATAAAGGCAATAAAATCCTTCACCTCTTGTTGAAATAACAACATGAATGCATAATCACGAGGATAAACAGGATTATAAAATTCCGTAGCCCGATGAGTTTAACATCACGATTTCGAAATACGTTAAGTTAGTTGTTCTAGTTTCAGCATATGTATAAATGATTTTTATTGTTGAATTTTAAATACGAGAATTCAAATTAATTGCAATCTATAAATGTTTTCGAAACTAAAATACGTGTAGTGTGGGTAGGGTATGTTTATTGAAACCACCCAACATGGACTAACATAATTTCATTCATTTTATTTTCACTTGATTCGATTACATGCAT
>CASBSA010000196.1:208534-339123 GCA_949129095.1 Volucella bombylans
GTATTAAATGCGTCCTTACCCAGGAAACCTGTTGGATGATGAAAGGTCTTATTTCAATAAAAGGCTGTCCCGGAAGATTGCTTTTAGGATTTTTAAGGAGTGGAGTCAGCCACGGAGGCATCCATGATGCAGGAGTAGATGGTAGTGGCACTCTGACAACTTAACTCGTCCTAAGACCATCCACCTGAGAACCACCCCGTAAGTGTGCATCGGTTATAAGACCGAGACGTAATGGCTATACGTTGATAATGCGAGGTTGAAGGCCCCATTTGTTCAAAATGGCTTTCTTGCAAGAGAATAGAGCTACTCTAGCTTTCTTTAATGTTTCTTGAATATTAATTTTCCTGTCAAAAACAAGACCGACATATTTCGCTGTATCGGAAAAGACTAGGCTGGTACCGTCAATTGAGGGAGAGTCTACGATTTGAATTCTATATTTCCTGGAAAAAAGTACAAGATCAGTATTATGGGGGCTCACTCCCAATCCACATCGATCTGCCCAACGAGGTAATCTGTTAAGATTTTCATACAGGAGTTCTGTAATAGAATTGAGGTGCTTTCCTGAGATGGCTACTGCAACATCATCCGCATAGACAACCACCCTGCTAACCAGCCATGTCAGCAGTTCATTAATCACGAAGTTCTAGAGAAGGGATGAAATGACATCGCCATGAGGCGATGTTACCTTTTGTAACACATTTTGTAACAGAAGATCCACTCAGTTTTGAGTTGATTAACCTGCTATTTATCATGAGACTGATCAACTCCCCAAGTGAGCCCTCTACCTTCAGAGTTGACAGCGCAGTCGAGATTGTTGCTATTGTTTAAGGCACCTTTAGGACATTTGGGACAACATGAGGCTTTGGGAATTAAAACTACCATACATTAACCCAGAGCAATTTGTCTCTTGTAATCAGACCGTGAATTTCGGTCGCAGCTGCAGTAGTCTTGCTAGAGTTGTTACTGGTGGTGAATAGAGAGCTATCTGCAAAGTGGGTGTTAAGTAGCAAGTTGAGTTGAGGTCGTTCGAGAGTCATCGTTTTTTTTTAAACAACTAGGCATCATAGGATTTGTAGAGTGAATTTTTCTTAACCTTAGAGGTTTCTGAAATTTGAGTTATTGTATAAGTCCCAGACAGCAGCTTTTCTTGTTCAAACGTTTCCTAGTTCTGATACCCAATGCCTTTTCTTACCTCTGAACAAGAGGACAGGAAGCAGTCATCACCTGATTGGCAGTCAGATTGAAATCCTTGACTTTCATGTCAAGCTCGATGGTGTCACGAGGTGGACGTAGGAGTTCAGAGGAGAGTATCTTTAAAAGTTTTACTGTGTAGTTTGGCCAATTAGTTTTCCGATAAATCCGGAACGCTAGTCGCCGGGAAGAAGCATCTTCCAGACTGAATTGGATATATCTGTGGCTTCCGCGACATAAAGAAAATTGAAAAACAAAGCAAAATGTAAATGCATGTATAATACTTATGCAGACAACATTGTAAAATTTTAAACAAATTCAAACCATGGCACCAGATGGTAGATCAAGGATTAGACTTATCAATCTCTATTGTCTTAGGCTAAGAAAGGAACTGAGCCTTACCATCGCAGTGGGTTTTTTTTTGAGGAAAAAAGAAGTTTGAGTGATTTTGGCGCCCATCTGCCTAAACTGATCTCAGGGATAACGACGGAACAGTGAAATATATGGATTATATAGCTACATCGACCTAGTAAAGAGGGATAGAATTTATTGGCTTCGATAACAATGACAAGCACAATGAACAAAAACCATCTCTGGATGCAAGCCAGGAAAAACTCGCCTTAGATTGCGCGTTCAAGAGAAAAGACAGCTCAGCCGATTTAGAATGCGAACTCAAGCCGATAAGCACAAAATAGCTTTAAATGGAGAGAGCTTTTGATTGGGCTCAATGTCCAAACCGGAATGTAGCGCTAACTAAAAAAACCAAGACAAGCAATCCTGCTTGTTGAATTACCGAAAATCATTTGGTTACTGTGGTGTCGATACACATAAACCGAATTCGTTATCTTCTCATGGGAATACCGAATTACATTGCAACCAGCTACTCCTAACTACACGTATGTACTCTGGTCTTTTTTTATCTGAAATTTTTACAATCAAAAAGCATCTCTCTGGGCTTCAGCGGAATATGATATCTGGTACGGATATTCTTATATGCATTTTCGCATAAGAGTACTCGTATGTATATTCAAGCTGCCATGTACAAAGAAACAAAATAAAAAAATAAGTTTTCTTTAAATTATGAAAAGCATTTCAGTGTTTGATAAAATTATTACGGATTACTTTCTTTGCCACAGGGCACAGACGTCTGAATTGAAAGCAAACGATATGCAGACAAAGTGAGGTTAATTTTTTATAAAGGCAAACATTTTAAAAGTTATTTCTTATTGGAAGTTGGAAATCATGACATTGCCTCTCGAATTATTTATTTTGAACTTTACAAATACGAACAAGAGAAAAGTTATATGAGCTACAGAGTTGTTGAACTAATTTCTCAGAATTAAAGTGTAAAAAAAAACGTCGGAGGTGGACTTATATCCCCTTTCTACCGAGCAAAAAGGAGTTGAATACATAACGTACTTGAAGTGAATTGAAGAAAAGTTACAGGACTTTAGTCAAAAGCTTCAATTAGTAATCTAAGCGGAATTTATATATTTCCTTTAATATAAATTCGGTTTAAGCACTTCAGTTTGTTTTGGTCCTTGATTAGTGTGCAGCGACTTTTCTTTAGTTTTCTTTTGATTAAAGAAATGCTCCAATACATTGTAAGATTTGTGATTAGTCTTGATAATAGTGGCTCTTGGATTCAAAATAAGAGGGCCATTAGCCTGACGTTTCAAAGGTGAACCCTTTTTTTTAAAGGAGACAGTTCCCGTTCTATTTAAAGAAAAAATAATTAAATTTTTTTTTAAACGTTAAGGTCTGTTCTGGCTCGACTTTTTTCATATTTTTGTTAAATGTGTATAGCATACATTCGACAGAGTCTTCTACAATATTAAAAACAAATTAATTGTATTTTGTGTATTTTTTTTATATAACTTAAAAAACCATCAACGGATCTTGGTTAAAATTTAATAACTGTGATTTAGCATGAACACGTATCGTCTGACAAAAATTCAAATCGATAGAACTATTCATTCGAGAGTTATAGTGGGCCATATGGACATCTGTGAGGTTCAAATACGATCTTCTTTTTAAAATTCAAAGAGAATGAACAAAAATCAATTATTTTCGGTATTCTTCTCAACAATCATGTGCGGGGTTTCCGATACACAGATGCCGCAATTTTATTTGTTAACATAGCCGCCGAGATGAAAATGCACCTCGTCAGAAAAAAGATTTTTCTACTAAATCCGACGTTCACTTCGAACTGCTGTAAGACCAAAATTCAGAACAGACAACGAAGACGATTTTCGTTTGTCTTCAATTGCTGAGTTAATTTGGACTTTTTAAAGCAATAATCCGAGAGCTTTGTGCAAAATTCTGTCCAGGATTGAGTCGAACACTGTCGACAACAGCAGCCACATTCTCGCCGGTACGTACCATAAGATGACGGAGAGCGTCAGTGTGGTCGGCCAGTCTCATGAACCCTTTGCACAAACTTGCGTATAGCAGGCGCGGTAGGTTCTTCATTTTGGCCAAAACTTATTTTCAATAAACGCACTGTTTGGATAACACAACTCAGTAACTGCCGTTGCTGTATTTCATTGTCAAAGAGCGCAGGCAGTGACTGTGTTTATGTAACACCCAATGGAAAGAGTAGAGGGCTGTGGGTATGAATTTTGTTAGTGTGCTCTTCCCTATTCTTGTAAGAGCAACAATTTTATTTGGTGCACCGACTCTGAATTCTTACTTCACAGCTGTGCTTAGTATCGTCGGAGTTTATGTTTGTCTTTTTATAATGACACAGGAAAATAGAGTGGATATAGCCAATATTCAATGCGTACGTCCACGTCTGTAAATGAAGACCAGCTGTTTTGGCACTTAGTGAAACACGGGTAGATCCCCACCCACACCTCTGAGCACTCTGATATGAAGCTACCTGGTTACGAACTAGTCCCATTAGTCCCTTCTTACTGCGATCTTGTCATTTATGTGTGTAGTGATGTCGTTTACCAAACTCCACTAGAATGTAATCCCTGTTCCAGTCCGGAATTCAATTTCATGTTGTTAAAATTCCATCGCCGTAAGCATTACTGCTTTATTTACAGAAACCTCAAACTGGACAACAATTTGACCTTTACGAGTTTCTTGTACCATCTGACTCCATACAAAAAAACGTATCCCTAAATCCTTCGGAAAATCGGAATCGCTGCGGAAAAGAACTTACTTCAGTAAATACCAGACGTTGATATTCATACCGCCAACACCCTAGACTTGTTTTCAACTTCTCATCCTGATAAATACAAATACGTACGACTATCCTCTCTAGGCTCCTCGGACCACTGTGCTATTTCTCCTACACCGACCACACAGATAGAGAAAAGATTCTCAACAGCTTCTTTAGGAATTTTATCTGGTTCTTACAATACGTTTCCTCGATAACAACGTGGATTCCGCTACTGATGTGATCCTACTTAGACACTATTCTCTTTGGAATGAGATCCTTCATCCTCGATTGGATTTAGGGTATCAAACCAAAAGAAAAGGCATGGTACGACACGAGATATAAAGAGGCTGTGAGGGTTAGAGCAATGTTTTTTCCGATCGTTCAAGACTACACCAGCAATCGACAAAAATTCACCTGAGTCAGGAATGACTTTTCTTTTTCATTTTTTAAAGAACTTAACACTCAAGTGGGTATAACTATACTTATTATGCCAAAGCATCTGATAAGTTTTTCGGAATATAGGACAGAAAGAGAAAGAAACATGTTTGCGCTCAGTGGCTATTTCGCTCCATGGGCGGCATCCAACATTTAATGGGGGACTAAGTTTTTAGTGCAAATTGGGTTGATTTTGTATTTAGGCAAACAATAAGAGATTTTAGTTGCTTGAAAAAAAGTCTTCGGGTCAGGGCTGGTATTGAACCCCGAACCGTCCGATTGAGAAGCCAATACACTATCACTTGAGCCACGGCCAAAGGCGTTGCGGTTTCTCAAGAATGTGAAATTTCAATACAACATACCAGCTATCAGCTCTATGGACAAAGCAAATTTGCTTACTACATACTTTCGGCCAGCTCAGGACTTCCAGATTGTATTTTGTCCCCGCTTACACTACACGTTCGCACAGCGTAAGCTTTCCATAAATCCTGCTCTTTAGAACTCTACTGACAAGATGGGAAAGGAGAATCTACCTCTCTCTCCTCCTACAGACCCATTGAACTTTCGTCTCTTCTTTCCAACGTCATTGAAACGCTGATAAGCTTTCAGCTCATGAAATATCTCGAAACACGAAAACTTATCTATGGCCGGCAGTATAGTTATCGTAGCAACAGGCCTACTGATGATTTGATGTCATGTCTCACCGAAAGGTGGAGCCAAATCGTACATCTTGAGACACAAGATAGTTGCACTTGATATTTCTGAGGTATTTGACAGAGTTTGTCACCAGGCTCCTTTGTCGAAAATGTGTTATTTTGGGATCGACGACTGTCTTTTTCAATGGTTCAATTCAATTTGTCTTGGTTTCAAGTCTGATATTCACATCACATGAGGTATTACGAAGGGCTATTCAATGGTGTGGATCTGGTTAGAGCAATTCGCTCTCAGTGTTTAAGATTTTAAGGTCTTCCGTTCGACCCCAGTGATGTATAGGAAGGCCTTACCTACGGTAGCACACGAAGTTGGAAGGCGACTTCAACCAACCTGGTGTGCGTAACTAGAAGCAACTACCTAGGGATCTAGCTGGCTAGAGCCCCCTTCAGAAACACGGTCTTATTAAATTATTATTCATTTTTATTTCGGACCGATATAGTGCAATAGAAAATTGTTATGATGTCTATGCAACCCAATGCTTTGTATTATACCGCAACACTAAACGCTCTTATATCCTTAGACATCTCCGTCTGGAGAAGATTATCGTCATACGAATGTCCGACTTGAAATGAAATTATTTTTTAAAACCTTTCTAAAAGTTCTTTCTGTTAATCAAGTCCGCATTATTTTATTTCTCACATGGGAATGTACTCGAAAGGGCCTTCGTGAGTTCGGATACCATAACAGGAGGGTGTAATCAATTATGTATTTCTATAGTTCTAGAAAGAAAGGGCAAAATAGCCATTTCGAGTCCTTTCAGTAATTTTAAATGAGAGGTTTTATTGTAACCGTTTCCATATTCAAAAATCCTATAAATGAAAGAGAAAATACTGCAATAATTGACACTTTACTACAATTTTAGTATAGAGCTTGAGGATCCCTTTAAGATAGAAAGGATACAATTTTGATAAGCTTCAAATGATAAAACAAATAATTTACATGAGCATCACGTACAAAGATAAAGATTTCTATGTTAATCAGTTCCTGAGCCAGGTGTGTTGATATAAGTGAAGTTTTTGAGTTTTTTTGATTGATTGGTTCCTTATATATGTAGATTAAATTTAAACTAATTTATGGGGCAATCTCAATATACTTTTAAAAGTCTTTAATTTAATAGACTACTAAATAGTTTCAATCCATCATAAAATATAACAAAGTACTTTGAGGTATATTGTTACAAAAATTCGATGGCAATAAAAAGAGAAAGATGCTTTAATAAACGGACATAATAGACATGCCAATGAATATTTTAATTTAAATTTTCTTATAAGGAAATTCCTTAGAGTTAATTAAAAAAAAATTCATGCAACGAGATAATGGTTAAATAAAGCTTAATCTTGAACACAATGCTAAAAGATGATTCTGAGTTCTTAAAAAAAGAACGTAAAAAGAACATTCCAGGGCTCTAAGGTTTCAGAACTTTTATTAACTTTTTCATACCTGTCACGAGCAACATGTTCTACTTATTGATTTGTAAAATGAAATCAATTGCTTTGTCACTGATTAAAGTAATAATTCAGAATGCAATGTGAAATCAATTAATATAGGTCAGTGAAAGAATTACTTCGATTATTGTATAATTTCATATTCTCTTCACGGAAAATTAATTGCTCACATCACTTTTTTTTGTATATTTCATATTGTAATATCGACAGGAAAATTAACAACTTTTTATGAGAAACCACATCAACTAAATGGCAGGGCTACCAGAATCGTTGACCAATGTTTTTAATTGTTATTAATTAATAACGTGTATGTACATTCGTTGGCTGTCCATTGCTTTGATGGGCAAGTACAAAAGCAGTAGAAGCAGCTGCCCAGGCATGCCAATTGCATTTTTAATTCAGGCGAGTAATTGAATTAACAAACGAGTACGTTAACAGAAAACCCTTGAAATACTGCTTAAACAATACAAGGCAGGATTTCAGAGGAACTTAGTGCCAGTTTTTGTCAGTAGAAATGGTGCAATTGTGAGCATAGGAATAGTTTAAACAGCAGCAATTGAAAGCAAACCAAAATTTGTACTCTCATCAAAGATACCAGCCAAAGTCGTGTCAGCTCTTTGGGACGAATAGAACAATAATTTTGAAAAGATGAAGGAATTTATCAAATTTTAGATAAAAGAAAGACTTATATTTGTCAATCGCTACTGGTTTTAGAAAGCAATTTTTTCATAGGGCCTTATCAGGAAATATTAATGAGGCTCAATATAAGACCATTATTATCTTAGTTTCGCTCAATGGCGCAGATAGATTTATGTTAGAGGAGGTGGAAATCATTTGTCTTTTTAAATTAAGACCCATTGAATCATAGGCCTACAAGGAATTCCCTTGAGAGAAACGATCCCCATCATCATATCTTGATATCATTTCACTATTTTCGCTAATTTACACTTTTAGGTTTTTAATCTTTTTCTATAGATATGCGCATTTTACTGAGATAAAATAGTCATCAATAAATTAACGAGTCTATCTTTCGAATATTATTTCTATGTACCCATCTGTTATTAGTTTATTCATGAAGTACCTTACCTTTCATAAAAAATCGGTGGTTAAAATTATCTTAAGTAGATATAATATTTGAAATCGGACAAACGCAAATTTTTTCGTCTTCTTTATTCTTTATTCATCTACCAAGCTTAAACCTAACAAATTTCAGATTACTTAGCATAAAATTGCAAGACACATTAATATTCAATGGTACTGAAAAATAAAATAATTATATTTCAAGATATAAAAATACTTAATAATGACAATTTAAATTTAGTCTATTTCTGTAAAAGCGGAGTTGAAAATTCCTATGCATTTAGTCATTGCATCGCAAAGACCCGAGTTGTGAAAATGTCTAGGATTCAATAATAAATTTCTTGTTCGAAGAATTCTTTCCGGTGCACACAACTTAAATTTTTGATGTATATCAGGACGATATGAAAATACATCATGAATAAACAGTATACAATGAACACTTCGTCATTTTCCATAGCTATCTAGCCCGATCAAGGCACACCACATTTCATTTGTCTTATAATAAATTTTGTAAAGGACTTTTGTACTCTTTCTAGTCGTGTTATGGAATTGACTGGGCAGACTGGGCACCATTAAACACCTTGAGCAACACTCAAGGAAAGGTCACACTAGAGACATACATATAAACAGACTTAAGAGCATATATGTTCGAAAATTCAGCACGCGTTCGCTTAAGTAAACCAAGCGTTGTGTTCGCTTAAGCAACAACATAGTCTATGTGAAAATACAAGTTTTGAATCAAATATCACACTAAAATCTTAATTTTCGGTTTTTCGAGAAAATGTGGAACAAGAAATTATATAGTCATTAATAAAGAAAAGAAAAGAAATGGCACTTACTTATGTTCAAGTTAAAACGATTATCCTCACACCAATTAACTATAATAAAAAATTTAAATCATTTTGGAGAATTTTAGTATCATAAATATTTTTAAAACGCAAAAAGATTTAAAGGTTATCGATATACATCAAGCACCTATCTCGATTAAGCACCGAAGAGATCTCGTAAATAAAAATATTGAATAGCACAGTTCCTAAGTGGCTACCCCGTGGAACAGCAGATAAGACATAAATGAACCTAGATTGAGAACAATCAATTTTCACATACTTTTTTCTATTTTGAAGGTAACTCGAGATCCACTGAATAAGTGTAGAATGAATGTCAAACGGTCTTAATTTCTTTAAAAGAATACTATGCCATACTGTGTTAAAAGTTTTCTGGTAAAAATAGTAAAAATGACATCAGCTTGATGGTTCAACAGATTCAAAAGATATTTTGTAAAGAGCCTCGTAAAGACCATAATTGTGAAAATGTCTAGGATTCAATAATAAATTTCTTTTTCGAAGAATTCTTTCCGGTGCATACAACTTAAATTCTTAAAGTATATTAGTTCGATATGAAAATACATCATGAATAAACAGTATACAATGAACACTTCATCTTTTTTCTAACCTATCTATTGCAGTAAGATCAAGGCACGCCTAGCTGGATAAGAGGGCATTACATCGAGTATCCATTTCATTTGCCTTATAAGAAATTTTAGAAAGGACTTTTGTACTCTTTCTAAACGTGTTATCGTCGTTACTGACGTAGATTGGACATCATTAAAGACGTTGAGCAGTACTCAAGGAAAGGTTGCACTAGAGACATATAAACAGACTCAAGAGCACATATGTTCAAACGTTTGCTTAAGAAACCCAAGCAATGAGTTTGCTGCTTTGCAAAACTTAGCCTATGTGACTTTTACAATTATAATAATTTTTAAAACGTAAAAAGATTTTTAGGTCATCTGCATACATCAACCACATAGCTCGGTTAAGCAGTGAAGGGATTTCGTAAATAAAAATATTGAATAGCAAAGGCCCTAAGTGGCTACCCCGTGGAACACCAGATAAGACCTTTAGGAACTAGATTGAGAACAATAAATGTTCACATACTTTTTTCTATTTTGAAGGTAACTCGAGATCCACTGAATAAGTGTAGAATGAATGCTAAATGGTCTTAATTTCTTTGAAAGAATACTATAACATACTGGGTCAAAAGCATCAATGACATCAACTTGATATCCTGATTCCAAATAATTTTGTAAAGAGCGTCAAGTTGATTAATGTAGATCCACCTGATACAAATCCATGTTGCTCCAATGCTATTTTTTTTTTAATTGCGAAATAAAGTTTTTTCCGTTAAAATAGATTCAAATAATTTTGGAAAAGCTTAAAGTTTTGATATTGCACGATAATTCACAACTTTTTGTCGAGATCCAGCCATAAATATGGGAATTATAAATGAATATTTATATTCATCTAAACATGTGCCAGAAGTTAAGGATAAATTCAAATTTAGTTTTAAAAGAAGTGACAGGGACAAATTTCAATGGAATGCGGTTCATTTTGTCAGAGGTTCCAATTTCTTTTGCCTTGGAAAACATCGTCAATCGAAAGCTAAAGTAATCCAATAAATGTTTTACAATCACGTATATCAGGATCAGAGAAAAACATAAACTGACTCAAAAAACTTTGCAATGAACCAATGCTGTCTTCAAATTCCATATTTTGTAGAATATCATTTTTTTTCTCGTTTTCTGTTCAAGAATGACCAGAAACCTTTTAAATTTCTTAATAATTGAGACTCAGTGTTCATTACATTGTGTTTCTATAAAAATTTATTCAAAAATTCATACTCGCGGCGCAATTGGCAAAAACGTCTTTTGTTTAAATCACATTTTGACTTTGTTGTTAGCATGCTTTAAGTTAACTATTTTTTTGTTATGCGATGGTAATTTAAAGTATTAGTTTTTCTTCGAAAGTAGCATGAACTGGATAATTCCGTAGTCCAATATGCTCAAAAATGTATCACGGACTTCTTTAGGTTGTAGGCCGGAAAGAATACTCAACCAATCAACCGATCCATATAAATAATTATTTAGGCAGTTGTCACAGATACCAATGACATCCAGTTGCCAAAATATTCAGTAAGGTTTGCCATTTCATCGCGCATTGTTTTACGCTTGCCGAACATGCGGAAATTATTAAAAAATAGTATTGTTGCTGCAGCGAATTTCCTTTTATGAGAATTTCCAAGAATAAAAATCCTTTTTGATTGGTAGATTGATTTTATTTCTAAAGAATTTATTTTATAAGAATCGTCATTATAATTTCATATGACTACTTACATTTGGTACCTTATTCTTACAAACTGAATTTAAAAAGGAAAGTGTGGCAGCCACAGGTAGAATTTATGTTCTTTTTTCTTTAGTTTAACGCTTTTTTTGTGTACGTGACTTTTCTTGATTTTCTTTTTTAGCGCCAATTGTCCATAGAACAAAGGACGTTTTTCCCTCTCTGTTCAGCTTTGAGAGAAAGCAAAAGAGGGAACGATGACAAAGTTTATATTAATTCAGCAAGACAAATGCGGTGGTGCCAAAGTACTGCGATGTTAGGTGAAGCCAAACCAAAGAAAAAATCGCGTTGAATTGGCTCGATAACATCTCGGGGCCCGTCTGAACTCCTAGGGTGAAGACTTTAAGTCCAGGACAGCGAGCCTACCCACCGACCTCTTCAGGTTGACAGTTTAACGTTGTCCCTGTTCCACAGCAACCCGATCTCATACCGGTTGCCTTCCAATCTCAGCGTATCTTGCATGATGTTCATTGCACGGCTGTCTTCCTTTAAAACTAGATCGCCCTTTGGAGCCATGACACCGAATCGGTGGAAAAGTGGTTCTTCACCAGGTTATGTAGGTCATCTTCCGCCTTTATAGCCTCGTGGAACATAAGCTGCATCGATGGCTTCGCTGCTTCGTGAACGCAGGACACACTAACCGATGGGACCGCTTTGCCATAAACTATCCAGCCCAGGAGAGTTTTCAGAGCACACGGCTCATCGTCCCTTCCATGACGTCGTCCACGTCCTAAGAACCTGATTTAGACCAACCAGTATCTGTGGTTTGGCCTCAACAAGATCCTTTAGCGGAAGTCCACGGAGGTGTGAATATGCCTTTTTCAGCTCTGCCACATCAATTGACTGGCTAGGTAAGTCCAGATTCTTGACTGAATACACATCCTTCAGAAGATGCCGTTTGCTACAGTCTACTCCAGAAACAGCTATCGTAGTTCTTTTTGTACTCTCAACACGTGAAACATCTTGGTCCACTGAAGGGTAAGTTCTTCTGCCTTCTCGTTGAGGCCCAGATCTTCAAAAAGGTCCTGCTCGATCATGGTTAAGGCGGACCCGTCGTCAAGGAATGCGAACGTGTCCACAAACCTTTCGTCGCACCCGTATATCCGTATGGGAGCAACCTTAAACATCACAGGCAGCTTCGAACCAGTATGGGACGAATGAACAAACTTCTTAGGCACGTACGGCGCTGCAGATGAGTCTAATTTAGTTTCCGCGTTAGTTGACGTTTGATGCAGAAGTGGATGATGACGTCCGGCACACCCACTCAAACCACACGATCTCTTTTTGGCACAAGTCCTCCAGATATGCTGCGTAAGGTCCAAACAGGCAAAACAAACAGACCTTTCTTTAGCATATGGCAGCCTTTGGTCGGGTGACCATGCCTTGAACTGCTGACATTGATCCAGGGAATGCTGATTGTGGCCACATATACCACAAGGAGCCACAGACACTCTGGACGTAGCCGGTTGATGCGTTAGAACTCGACGAGAAAGCTTCGTAGAAACATTCGCACTTTTAGAAGCAGTAGGCGGTAATGGTTTCACTAGCTCGGGGGGTAAGTCACCAACTTTACCCCTTAGGAAATCAGCAAAGTCCTCCAAGGTAACACTAGGCAGTGATGTGTGTCTCCTACGCCATTCCTAGTATAAACCGGCCCCCAGCTTACAGGCGAGATCGGTTAAAACAAATTCGTTCTTTAAGTCTTCGTCCCGTTTCATCGCTTTGATATCGGCCACAAATCCACTCACTTTCACAGCCCACAGGTGAAGATTCGAATAGCAGTTTGACTTCAAAGATGGCAGCTGCAACAAATCTGAAGTTAGCCCATGCACCAGCACCTCAGAACGACAAATGCGGTGGTGCCAAAGTACTGCGATGTTAGGTGAAGCCAAACCAAAGAAAAAATCGTGTTGAATTGGCTCGATAGAAATTCCGGCTCAGTTGTAAATACGCAAGGTGAATTTCGTCGTGAGGTCGGTCATAATGACTTTAGTGTACAGGCAATTCGTCGCACCGTGGAAAAATTTGAGCGTGAGTACACTCTTTTGGATCTCAAGTCACCCACCAGACAGAGATTAGTGCGAAATGAAGAGAACAGTATCGAAGAAGACTCTGAAATGTCGAGTCGGCGCCGATCAGATGAGTTGGGTATCGCCAGAGTCAATTGGAGTGCAATGCCCACATCTGGTCAGGTGTCCCTAAGACCTCTTTGCATTTGCTAGATAGGATCCAAAATTGTGCTATAAAACTAAATCATTCGACACTCTCGAACTCCGAGGTAACGTTTTCTGTCTCACCCTGATGTATCGCGATTTCCACCACCAGTACTCTATAGAAATCGCCAGTAGCACTCAGTCCTTTCAAACTTTTAACCGTAACAGCCGTACCACTATGAGTGCCCATCAGTATACCCTCAAGCCCACTTTCGGACGTAAAATATCGTGGTGAAGCCGTACAACTCGCTTATGGAACGTCCTGCTTAGCTCTATATTTCCTAGTCATTGTAACCTTCAATCATTTAAACCAACGTTCATCGGCATCCCTCTTTCCATTTGTGCAAGCATTTTAAGGGTGCTAAAATCCATTGAGCGCGCGTGAATTATAAAAAAAAGCAAAAGTGGTCAATGAGAAGGGGAAGAGCAAGATTAGATATAGTTACAAGGTCAAGTAAACTAGATTCATAATCTGCAGATAAGTGTGTAGGATACTGACGATCTATAATTTCCGAAAAAGAATGTAAAATTTGAAAAGCACGCGAATCGAGGTTTTCTTTTTCCAAATATGTAATTGATCTTGAAAATAAAAACATAATCTGATAAATTATAATATATATATTCCTTCATATTATAGCCTATTATATTGTAGTAATTTTGCAGCAGAAAATTAAAACTAAAAATATTTTACAATTTGCTGCAGCGCTCTGGTGCCTTATTCTCAGATTTGCATGTCAATGACAGAAGTGCAATTCATTGTTGTTATATGTAAATATCGTCAAAATATGTACTGTACATCATCAGCTCTTCCGTGGGTGGGTTGGAATAGTGAAATTCAAAGAAAGACAAAGTTTTTGTCACGTATTTACGTTTTCTATGGTAGAATAGAAAAAAATCCCAAGTTGCGTTTGAGGGTGGTTTTTTTCCCTTTATTTTAAAGATAATCCTTTTGCACTTTTTTTATATACGAGTATGTATCACTGACTTTTTTTTTAAGTCCTTGGCCGCGCATAAAATTCAAACATAGCGCTGGAAATCTAGACTTTTTTTTCTTCTTACTTTCAAGTGGTTTACAGAGGACCTGAGTATAATCGATTTTTCATTTCAGGTGAACGAATATTTCATGCATAATTTATGGAAAAAGTTATCCTTGGGAACGCAGGCCGAGGATAAACGTGCCAAGAGCAGATCACGAAGTAATGAAAACTTCAATGAACGGACATGATAAGGAAGCTGAAGAAAATTTATTTTTGAAAACGTTTTTTGTGCGTTATTCTGTTTGGTTGATATTGGAAAAACTCAGTATGTATCTTTAAACTGAGTAGATATTCAGATATGCTCCTAAAAAAGTTATAATTTGACCCAAATGCTGTAAAATACTGAAAGGAAAAAAAATCTTTAAAAAATATGTTTTTTTTCTGTATGTTATTTATTTTCTGCCTACCGCCAATTTGCACCTCCAAGAAGGTAATAAAATGAAAGTAGCTCTTATATCAACTTCTTTAGCCACGTTCAAAGCAATCATGAATTATTCAATATCTATATTGATCATCCGACTAAACAGGAATCATGAATTATTCAATTCGTAGAATAAAATTCAAAACCAAAGCTATTGGCTGAGTATGTGTCGAATCGATTTTCTTCAAGTGTTATTTAGAGAATCTATGATAGTCGAGCAATATATGAATTAAAGTAAACACATACGAGTTAATAGCATATTTATATTTAACATACGTAGGTACGAGTGTATTCAAAGTTAACATAAAGAAGCTGAGATGTAACTATACAATATGCAACAATGAAATTGTATCTAAATTTAAAACAGCATTAACTACTTAAAGCTTAGCTGATCCAATTTAAGGGAAATTTAATAAAATCTCGATATATTGTATAATAAATTATGCATTCTGTCGCTAGCGTAGAATTTTTTAATTTCCGGATTCGGATGCGGATTCGTCGTGGGAAAGCGGCTCAAATCGAAAGTCATAGCTTTTAAGCCAATCAGTTATTGCCTGGCTGTGATCCGCGTCAATGCAAGATTCTATAACATCAGCTTCTTATGTTCTCGCGTCCCTGCCAAGGAGGCTGAATAACCCTTCAAGAAAGAATTTTTTGACATCCTGGACGGGGCCTACGGAGGCTGTCCGATTTATTGTACTCACTGACTTCAATTCCAAAATAGGTAAGGAGAACATCTTCAGTGAAGCCGTTGGAAAATACAGCCTGTATGAACGACAACAGATGACGGCTCGCAGATTTTGCGACAGCTAGTAATACAGTGATATGTAGCACGAGTTTCCTAGACATCTCCAGTCGAAGAATTTCCCACCCTGCTTAGAAAAAGACGGCACAGCTATACAAAAGCTGAAGAGCAACAAAGCCGCAGGCTCGGATGCCTGAAATCTGAGCTTTTCAAACCCGGGGGCAATGTTTTGACAAGGAGCATGCACCAGATCATTTGTAAAGCATGGGAGAACGAAAGCATGCTCGATGACTGGAATATCAGCTTTATCTATGCCATCTACAAGAAGGGCGATCCTATTTCCTATAACAACTATCTAGGGATATCCCTACTTAACGTCGCTTATAAGATCCTATCCAGTGTACAGTGTCAACGTCTGAAACAATATCAGTGCGGTTTCCGGCCCGGCAAATCGACATCACACCAAATTTTCGTATTAAGGCAGATCGTCGGAAAGACCAACGAGTTTCAAGTCGACACACATCACATTTTCATCGACTTCAAGGCAGCATATGACAGCATCCATCCCATTGAGCTATATAATGCTATAGACGAATTGGCGATCGTAGGAAACCTGATTGGATGTGTCGAACAACACTGGAAAAACACTGGAATCTCCGAATTATTCCAAGCCTGCACCGGATTTCAGCAAGGAGACGCGCTATCGTGTGGCTTCTTTAATTTAATACTTGAGCAGATCGTACGATGGGCAAAACGCAACAGGAAAGGTACTGTTTTCTCCAAGCCCGTCCAGCTTCTGGAATACGCTGATGATATTGATGTAATCGAATGTTCCCAGCTTGCTGTTATTGAAGCCTTTACGGGAATGGAAGAAGACGCTAAATGAGTTGGTCTTAAAGTGGATGAGAAAAAAATGAAATATATACTGTTGACCAAAAACCGTTGCGTTGCACATCACTTAGGACATAATATCACTATCGACAGCTACAACTTTGAGTTCACCTACCTCGGGGCAGATTTTAACTCCACAAACGGACATCATGGTGGGAATTCGACGAAAAGTCACCCAAGGTAACCGCTTCTACTTCGGTCTCTCGAAACAACTTGGGTCAAAACTCCTAACGCAAAGAGTCAAAATCATGCTTTACAAAGCGTTAATCTTGCCAGTCCTGCTTTACGGAGCCGAAAGTTGGACGATAAGTAAGACAGTGGAACAAGTTTTAGGCTTTTTTGCAAGAGAAATTCTTCGTCGAATATTTGGTCTTATCTGTAAAGAGGACTTAACAAATAAATGTAAATGTATATTATTTTAAAATTTCAACTGGAATACAGAAGCCAACTCGACCTTCTATTTCTATTTTCAATACTCTGTGTGAGAGCGGAATATTGGTCTTCATAGTATTTTAATAGTATGCAAAATTGTTTGCAGATTTAAGGCGCAGTCCCTGAGTTTAATACTAATACGTGATTCGATGGTAAAATATCTACTATGTTATATGCCATGTCTTGCTGAACACCATTGACCTTTTGTGTTTAATAATGCCAATATAGAAATTTGCAAGAGCTTTGGGTTGTTTTCATTTTATTTTATACTTTTTCTCTCGGAACATAACACTCTTTGCACTCCTTTGTTCCTTCTATTGAAATTTGTCAGACTTTCAAAGAAAGATGAATAAGCGCTTTACTGATAAAGTGCCTAGAGTACCAGCACCCATCACACCAGCGCAAGAGGTCATTGAACCGTCACGGTGCCAGTAGACATCCTGTACTCTTTCCTACTGAATTCGCAGAGACCTCGGGAAGAATTCGTTTGGCCTTCCAATAATCTGAAAACTCCCATCACCTACAATTATGCTCTATCTACTCCTAATCGAGGCAGTCCTAACGCAGGTTTGGGCCCTGAAAAACTCTTCTTTGAGCCTATAAAATCCATCGGCGATTTTATTTTCCGTAATCCCATGTAACCTGGGATCCAAATAAGACTCGGTCGATTAGATCGGAAATTGTGAGGGGCTTCAGCATGGCTGTGAGCGCAGCCTGGCTGGGGTCTAGAATAGAGACATGCGTACTAGGGAAGAAAACCCCCATGCAAGCAGTAGAACAGACCTAGTCTAAGAAAAGCAGTAGTGACGTATGCATTTTCTTACTTCTTTCACCAGACAACCGACGCCTAGTATACAATTGGCATTATAATAGCCATGTGAATCCGAGGCAACAACCCCTATCTCTTGTCGACAGCTCCTTTATACTGGCAGAAGGCCGACACCACCTTAAAGGCTATCGACAAAACATGTTTGCTCCAAAGAAGTTCGTTATGACGTTTGTTATTTTGATGACACCCAACTACTAAGATTTTTTATAGATTCAGGTAGTGATGCCTAGATGAGTCAAACTATTCAGCTTCCACCTTTTCGTAACGAGAACACGATTAGTGGTGAGAGGTTTGGCTGAAAGCCAATTTTTGGTGCGATGTCGATTACGATGAGTGCTGCCTGCGTTTTAGGGCATATATTCGTTAGACATGATCTAATACAGAAAACAGCTATATCATCTGTATATGCCTGAGTATAGTCGTCTGACGACTATTGAAAACGTTAAGCAGTTTGTCGATCAACATGTACCATAGCCGTACAGACAGGAAGACCCCAGTTTACCAGTTTACCGACAGATGATGCATTCGCAAAGCATTTTTGCGCACATGAAGCTCGACCATTCTTTCCATGTCCTTCAACATGAAGGAAGTCAGACTAATAGGTCTGAAACTCTTGGAAAGCGTAGAGTAATATTTTCCGATTTTCGGAACAACGTCCACTCCCATCTATCAGGTTTTGGGTATGTATTGTATGCCGGGTGCTATGCTAGCATTAAAGAATATATCCAGAGTTACCATTATCATAACTAGGTATAATTATATATGTCATCGGTGCCAGACGACTCAAAGCCATCAAAAGAGGCGGGTTTGATGGCCTCATCTGTCACAACAAGCGAGAGAGAGAGAGATCAACTACAGCGTTTTTCGGTTAAAGGGAGACCTTTGTGAGTTAGTCCACAAAATTGTCATCGGATTTTCTAAGTGATTCCAACCTGACTGATTTGATTACTTTCTTTCACTCTTAAAACTTCCCTGTCCTCATATGAGTTTTTTTTTTTGTCCTTATAAGCTAAATATAATAACATCCATATATACCATAAAATATAATTTTATAAACTATTAGATATAAATTTATTTTATTTTGTGAGTCATGGACGTAGAAGAAACAATTTTTCTCACCAAGTTCAATGAGTCATATGTGAACACATCGACTATTGTAATCATTTTGCATGATAAACGAGTTTTGAAGGATAAAAACGTTAAATTGAGAGATACGAGTAGCTGTCAAATGCATCCTATTGTCAATAATATAAGAAAGTGGTCTTGTTTCCTAGTTGTTTGTTTGAGGTTAACTGGTGAAAATGGCTAATAAAAGACCTCCGACTGAGCAATTAATACGATATTTAGAAGATTCAGATGAAGAAGCATTTAGTGGTACAAATGATGAAGAGTATGAACCGAATGACGACGATGAAGAAAACGAGGATTCTGAGGTAATTGCAAACTTAGCAAGTAGTGCAGACAGGAGTATCGAGATTCCTTCGCAAACGCCGGAAAGTTTGTCGTCATCTAACGCGCCTGATTTTGAATGGAAAAAAAATGTTCTGCCTTTAGGGAGGGAAACATTTATTGGTAATCACGGTGTCCAGAACATTGCCGCAATTACTGAAGACGGACGAGTAAGTTTAGACAAAATCTATGCTTATTTTGTACCAAATGAAATTATTGGTGAAATGGTCAATTATACTAATAATTACGCTCAGTTGCTGAAGGAAGTAAGTACTGCAAAATTTAGTCGAATAACTCGATGGAAAAATGTTAGTAGAGAAGATTTGAAAACATCTTTTCGAGTAATTATGTATATGGGTCTCAATCCTAAACCCTCAGTTGAACACTACTGGAAATTGGACGTTCTTATGTATTATAATCCTCTTATGCATAGAATTAATATGTCACACAAGAGGTTCACCTCTTTAGAGGCACTTTACCGAAGTCGAAATAGGTGTTATTGGAGAACAAAGGACTCACAAAATAGACCCACTTATACATCAAGTGATAAATAATGTTCGTAGTCTTCACATACCCTCCGATATTATAGTCGTGGTCAAATTACATGGAAAGTTGATTAAAAGAACATATAACCCAGCGAAAACAGATCGCTATGGGATGAAAATATATAAGACTTGTACAATTAGTAGTTACACATGGTCCTACAAAATTTATTCCGGAATGTCGTATCAGTTAGAGGGTATCGATACACCTGGTTTAACAGTGGTACAGCTTGTAGAACGACTTTTAGATGAAGGTCGTATTATTGTTGCTGACAACTATTATACCAGTTTACCATTGGCTGAGTACCTAAGAAGTCTCAAAACAAATTTGTGCTGCACTTTACTTAAGAATAAAAAAAATTTGCCAGATTTCAACATGTTATGGAGGTGACGTCGTAAAACCAGACGCAATTACCGACTATAATGAAACCAAAAAAGATATTGGTATCTCGGAGTAACTTGCTTCATTCCATTCTCCTTTACGTAAAAGTTTGACTTGGTATAAAAAGATAGCGATCGATTTACTTTTTCAATTCGCCGTTATTAGTACTAGATGCATATACAACGAGTTGGCAGACGGCTCTAAGCTGACTGTTTTACAAGTCCAAGTACATTTAATTCGACATTTTCTTGGACCAGCAGCATCAACTATAAAAAATAACCCCCCTCAAAGATCTTTAATCTCCTCTAGCACTCCAAGGTCTCCAATTTCAATTGCTTCTTTAAGTATTATAATTCTCGTCATAGTCTGCAAGAAATTCCACGAAATGTTGGCAATAAACTCGTAAGAAAAAGATGCACCGGGTGCTATATCAAATTGAAAAATCAAGGATTATTGGCCAGAAAAGCAATACAAGTACACACTGAGTGCAAAATGAGTAGAAAGGCATTCTGTCTAGATTGTTATAATGAGAAACATTCTTGCTTTTTTCATATTCTTTTCCGAATAAAAACATTATCTTTTGTATTTGAGTTTTATTTATTGCATGCTCCTTCTACTGGCTAAAGGACAACTTTCAGGAAAAAATATTTTGCTATACGTCCACGTTTAATTAAAAGAAATGTTTCGTCACGTTCATAACAAAAAATCTATCCAAAATTTATATAAGATATGAGTCGCACGTGACTCCTGAACTTATTTCAATACGTTCTCCTGAGTCATATATGACTCAATGGAAAGGGAGATTGTTAATAATAGTCTGAAATAGCCTCTACAAATCTACGTTCATTGTTGGACATTTCAGTTCAAAGTAACATGGTCGCTATCTTACAGACTCTATGGACCAAGGTCTTTAGAACTCATTCTCCTCATTCTCTAGAAAGGCTTTTTCAAAGTTCTAAGAAGTTGTGTGTGACCGACGATTGAATTTTAAAAAGGCCAAGTTGACACCATGTCTTTCGTCTACTTCCCTTGTTTTCTCACTGCTCTACATAGGTGATGGATAGTACACGTGATTGGATCATTTATGGCTTCACAAACCTCGCTAGTAGCTAACGTATGTCCAGGCTTACAGGTCTTTTCAATCCCATCAGAACAAATTCTGTGTTCTCGTTCTCTTGCCCTCACAATGTCTTTATAGACTGAAACATCCATTCTATAAGGAAACATTTACTCCTCTACGCTTTCTGATAACCTATTCGTCTGCTGTCTCATTTGGAATACTCTAACAAAGTGTGTCAAACACATTCAGTAGATTACGAGCAGAGTCCGTATACTAAGCTCGTTCTAGTACGAATTTGTTTTTCGCAGAGCTAATGGCCTTATAGATACATGCATGGATATTGTATTCATATATTAAACAGGGAGGCATAATACAATACGAGAAGACAATTACAGCGCCCTGGTGATATAAATTGTTATACAAATTAACAAACCTGGCTGTAAATAGCTTCAGGGCCTTAGGAACACCTGCAAGGAAATGTTTAAGATGAAAGAATCAAGTTCCAATGTTACATAAACTATATACCATACTGATCTAGAATAATGAAAAACAATTATAGCCTCGAAAACGATATTTGAGAAAACTCCTAATGAGGCTCCATTAAAGTATCAATCTCAGGCTAGAATTATCGGATACATGATTCCTTAAAAGTACTCCGCCGTCCTCTAAGTGAATAAATCCACTTCAATTAACTAAAATATCTAACTCAAGTCGCTTTCAATGTTGGTCCTCCAAAACCATTTGCAAACTTCGAATAACGCGAAATCAATATTATTGTAGTGCCATAAATTAAACTAATGGTTTCGATGACAGTCATTAATTTAAGTACAAAGATGTTACGATAAATGTCTAACAAATGTGTCGCAATAACTTATTTTCGATCTGGGGGTAAGCATTCAAAATAATCTTTTAGGGTAAACAATTCTAATTTATAAAACGGCGAGGACCTACTAAGATAAAGGCAATATATCAACGTATTAGTGAACACGTTTAGACGGTTTTGTTTTTTTATTTTGTTGCTGCTTGACTCCCACCAATACGAAGCGCGATTTTCTATTAATGGCTTTAAAGCCTTTATGCGGGGTATCAGATTTCGATTTGGCAAATTCTAATTGATGGATTGTGTGTGTGTGTTATTTTTTTTTTGCTTGTCTTTGATGATGACGGAAAAATGTGAATAAGGACTAAAACAAATATCGAAATATTTTCGTCTTGAATAAGATAAATGACTTGGCAATATTATTTTTGGGTTGCCGCTTCTGTGATTTATGACGATTGTGACTTTTGGTTGGATTTTTTTTTTCATTTAGAATTGTCATTTGTTTTAAAATAAATAGTAGCGTTGGTTTGGGTTACAATGCTCACGAAAAAAAAATCATGCAAGTTTATAAGAATATTATATCATATTTTGATGTTAGAAAAAACCAAGACATGCGAATTTTTAAGGCGAACGAATATGCCTGGGTTCATCTAGAGGACAATTGAAAGAAATAATTTTTTTTTAAATCAGAAAAATATGATCTTAAGCGAAAAAAATATGAAAAATTCACCGTGGAAGTGAATGAAAAATGAATGCCAATGACATTTATTTCTTCTATTCCGCGAAAAGAGGAGGACTTTGCTAAATTTTTCCTTTTCTAGCTTTAATATTTTGTAGCGCAAGTGGTACTTGTAAAATGTATTTCCCATCTCCCGACGAGTTCTCAGATTGGGAACTGTTTCAGTTACTCTTATTGAGCAAAATCGTCATCTCGTCGTTCGAGTCTTGGTTTGTTCCATACGCCATTAGCACTTTTTCCAGAAAAGCGCATTTAAAGGTTTGCGTACTTGGTACTCCGAAACTGTGTGATAGGATTTTATTTTTTTAACTTGAAGTTAGTCTTATAAAGAGTTCACCTACCAATTTCCAAAGAGTTTTGCCAAAACCGTTAGCAAGCTACGTTAATTAACGTAAAAGTCTACTTTTTTGACTTGTGTCCCACCTCCTATATTTTGAAACTGATTTTTTTTCAAAGCAATTCTCATCCAAAATATCTGAAAGGCAAGAAAGCATGGAGTTGGATGCTAAAATTCGAAAAGAAAAATCGATTTCATCTTTTTTATTAACAAAGTTTTTATCCATAAAATATAATAAAATTTTTATTGTATTTTAGTATTAAACATTCTTCTTAAGAAAACAAATAAAACAAAAAAAAAATTTGCCCTAGTCCTTATACCCGAGTACAGGTGTGGCCAGTTGGCACTTTGGAGTAGTGTACCTCCTAAACCACTTAAAATTTTTTTCTGAAACTCTAGAGGGATAGTGAATTACTGTACTAGACCAAGGCATTAAGGAGCTATGAGCTTTGTTATAACATAAATTATTTAATTTTTGTCCTCATTATTGCAAATTTCGCACACAAACGAATTGCTTGAATGCTGCACACATATTGGCCGCTTACATGGAGAGCACATGTTACGGGTGCGTCTTCTGCGTTCGCCGTGAATATAACATATGTACGAGGGGCGTTCAATATATTCTCGGTATCGATATGAAGGAAAATGCGAATTCAATTTAAATTGTTTTTAACATCAATGCATTTGTTACATCTTGAAGTAAGCTTTTTTAAACCCTCAAAAAAATAAATTTCCTCTTTCTCTGCAAAATACCCATTTATTGCCGACTTGAGTTCTTCATCATCCAAAAATCTTTTTCCACGAAGACATTTTTTCAAATCCGGAAACAGGAAATAATCACTAGGGGCAAGGTCTGGACTATAGGGTGGGTGTTGGATTTCTTCGAAACCACAATCTCGCGCCGTGTGAACAGGAGCGTTGTCATGAAGAAGCAACACACCCGCTGCGAGTTTACCCCGTCTTTTCTTTTTAATTTCCTCCCGCAAATTATGCAAAGTGGAAGCGTAGGATGTGGCGTTGATGGTTTCACCTTTTTTTTTGTACTCAATGAGCAAGATTTGAGTCCAAAAAAACTGTGGCCATGAGCTTCCCGGCAGACGGAGTGACTTTGAACTTCTTCGGGGGGTCTGTTCCTTTTTTATGCCACTGCATGGACTCTTGTTTGCTTTCAGGGTCATAGTGGTGGACCCATGTTTCGTCCCCAGTAACAATTCGATCCATAACACCGTCCGCGTTCTCACTACACATCTCCAAAAGCTCTCTACAGCATGCGATTCTCACTTTTTTCTGAGGCGCTGTGAGCATTCGTGGCACCCACCTTGCACTGACCTTTGAAAGGTTAAGATGGTCATGAAGAATGGTGTGAATGGTACCAACTGAAAGCTTGGTGATCTCTGCCATCATTTTCACCTTTATTCGGGCATCCTCAAGAACAAGTTATTCGACTTCTTTGATGCTTTCTCCCGTACAAGCAGTAGCCGGGGCGCCGAAGCGGGGGTCGTCTTCAATGCTCTCCCTGCCTCTCTTGAACTCACTTGACCACTTTTGCACAGTTGATAATGAAGGTGTGGAACCCTGGTAAACAGCCACCATCTCTTCATGAATAGTTTTTTGACTTTTTCCTTGCTTACTGAGAAATTTAATTACAGCGCGATGCTCAATTTTCACCATCATCGTCTCAGTTGCCATTATGATTCTGTTTAACTAGAGATAAAACGCGAATTAATAATCACATTTATATGAAATTTTACATGAATGCACTAAAATAATAGTATTACTTGATAAATAAGTCAATTTATATATACAACCACAGCTTCGCCCCGATACCGAGAATATGTTGAATGCCCCTCGTAGCAGCTCCCAACCTGAGATTTCTTTTCCCTCCCGCCAGCAGCTGCAGACGTTGATGGTCTGGCGTCAGCTCTTTCTTGTAAGGCCGTGCTTATAAAGTTCGCTATGCCAAGTTTCGTGTTGAAGTTGCGCATTACCTGAACATTGACTGACCGCTCTTCAATGACTGGCATACATAGCTCCTTGGCGAGCTGGCGATGAAAGCATTTACGCCTCAACTTACTGTATGGGATGTTCGTACTATTTTCAGAACATGTGATGTACGCTGCCAATGCCGTCAAATCAATCATGTTGAAAAATAGAGATAATTGCCAACGCTTCGTCTGTCTTTGGCAAGTATATTCTCCAAGCAATTGGTCCATAACGTTCACTCCTCCTTTTGTTTCATTATAAAATTCTATAATTTCCTGTTTTCCACTTGTTCTTATGTCAGGGCCTCCGCCCAATTATCAAGGCTTCGCCCTTTAATGACGTTGTCTAATAATGAACGGGGGCAGAGCAAAGTACTGGTCTTATCGTAAACATCTTCAGATGACGCTACCGAAGGTTGCTACGATTCGATCAGTCACAAGTTGCCGGTCATAGGTCTTGTTGGCGGCTGGACCACCGGTAGTCCCTACCAGGACTTAAATCACGGTACCATGGGATTCAGGAGCCCCCCGGATCTCGGTCCGGGCCTGACTTGTTAGAGGTAGGCCCCCTTGTGGGAGCGTCATGGTGGCTGTGGTTTAAACCCAAAATCGCGGGAAGGGTCTTACCTTGGGGTTTCCCTTGGTTTTTCCCTTGGGTTTTCCCTTGGTTTGACCCAATGTAGAGTTGCAATAAGTACTGGGTGCTGCGACCCTAAGCAGTAAGATGTTTTAGGTCGGCCTCGACTCATACCAAGGGTGGAACTTGTGCCGGCAACACAGTTCCGAATTGGTATCTAACAGTGAAAATCATTGGTGAGCGTTGGCAAGGCGTTTCCTTGCTCCCATGAATGTATGGGCATCCCGTGGAATAAGGCCGTAAAGGCAGGTGTCCACGCAAATCGAGAGACGTTCTGTTCTGATGTCAATGATGATAATAAAACAACTGCCTTGTTTTTTTTTCGACACGTATGAGCACATGGAAATGTTGGACATAAAACCGAAGACTGTCGACTCCACGGGACAATCTTTGTATGACAACATTTCTTTGGGTATGAATGACTTCCAACCGCCGTCAAATTCATCGACAACAAGTTTTGAAGTAAATTAAGGCTTGTAAAAAAATTGTCCATTGTTATATTGCGTCCGCTTCCATGAAAGCGGCTTACTAAATCCATACCCACGCCTGATAAGTTTCCCATCCCGTAACAGCTTTGCCGGTATATATTTACTCATGCAGTGTGTAACAGTTTTTGGCATCACATACCCAACACACTGTGAAGGTTTGGATGGAATTTATTGCGAGAAGCGGGTACGGCCACGATAAGAAAACAACTGCTTGTCCACGGTAAGGTTTTCACTAGGTTTGTACAAATGTTCAAAATTATAATTCATCATTGTCCATAACTCGGAGATTGGTGCAGCTTTGTCAGTTTGTTGGCGTATCACTCTTGTGTTGAGATAAGATAAGATAATTTATTTAATCCATTTCAAATTTACAAATTCATTATTTTACAATTAATTATTCTTAGAACCAATAATTTAAAAGGTACATTCACAGGTATTAAGATAGTTTTCTAGAATTTTAAGCATGAATTTTGCAGTTAATATACTTTATGAACGTATTGAAATGGTGTCTTTTGAACACTAGGTGGTACTTGGAATACCAGTGGTAAGTGTATTATTTATTGAATATATTAATCAATTTCATGAAAGCCGCGACAAGAGAAAAAAGAAATTTTCGTTACATGCAATGAAAGGTAAACAGTATGAGAAGAAAATTTTTTGGGCAAAAAGATGAATACGTACGAATTGTAATGAAACACATATAAAGATTAAGAAATGACCTGCATTAGTTCTTCTACGCTTGATCTGGAAAGTAGCCAGTTTCTTAAGTTCTTAAGGAATCTAAATTTGCTTTGGACAATATTGCACATATCTAGGGGAAGTCTGTTGTATATGAAGGGTGCTATAATGGTTGCAAATCGTCTGTAGTTCTCTTTTTTCACTCTTGGAACTGTGACTTCAGACGGTTGCCTAAAAGTATATGTTAAGGTATCACCCCTTCTGCGGTTCAAGTAACCGCCTCGCAAATAAAACATTCTCAGCACTTTATAAACAAATAGGTGTCTGAGTGGCAATATATTGAGAGATTGGAACAATGGAAATAATGGCTCCCATTTGGATTTAAACATCATTACTCGAACTATCTTCTTTTGGACGGTGATAATAATTTGTAGGTTTTTAGCATAGGCGTTGCACCAACACGAAATACCATATTGTAAACGAGAATTGACAAGCGCATAGTAAATAGTGGTCAGTAGATTTGATGGCACTAATTTACGTAGGTGAAAAATCTTGCTCATAGCTATATTCAAACATTTTTTAATATCGGAAATGTGGGCTTTCCAATTCAGTTTGCTGTCAATGGTCACACCGAGATACTTAAATTCTGAGACAGATTCTAGTTGTATACAAGTATTTGTGTAGTTATCATTGTTACAGTTAGAATCGTGGAGACAAACTCCTTCGATGATCAACTGATTACAAAGAGAAAATGACATTACTTTGGATTTGCTGCTTAAAATCATTTGGTGGAGCGTAAACCAGTTCTTTAGTATGGAGAGGTCAGTTATCATTTCTGTTTTTATGGTGTCCGCACAAGTAGTGACGTAGGAGAGAACCAAATCATCAGCAAATGCTCTAATACTTCCCTTTAGTGTTAATTTAAAAATCGAGTTTATATAAATAATAAAGAGCAAGGGCCCAAGGACCGATCCTTGGGGAACGCCAAGCCCGGGGCTATCTAAAGACGTGCTTAGAGTAGCGTTTACACGCACAAGCTGTTTACGATTTTCAAGGTAAGAGACGAACCATTTATTAATATTGCTTCTGAATCCAATTCTATGAAGAATTTTTATTAAGAGCTGATGATTGACTAGATCAAATGCCTTTGTTAAATCAAGAAAAAGAGCAGCAGTTTTTTTACTCTTATCGAGTCCATCGTGAATATCTTCTAAGAGCGACAATATGGCATCTTCAGTAGACTTGCCTCTGACAAATCCAAATTGATTCTTGTTCAAGATTTTAAATTTATTGAGGAACTTAAGCATTCTATTTGTAATTATTTTGTAATTTGAATCATCAAACTTTATAAATCGTAATATTTCTTGGAATCGGTTGATGCCGATTGCAGCACGATAAAGTGGGCAATTTTCTATCGACCATAAGTCCGGCACACTTTCGCCGCTACTACGGTTGGCGCCAGTCCTAATAAACACTCCTATGAACGCATACATTTCGCTCAATGTCGCATGCTTCCAAGTTTTTGGTTGCTCCTCCGGATGTTTGACGTTGTATGCTCTATATGTTTTTATATCCACCATTTCCGCGCTCATATAAGACTTGAATGTTTTTCCGATGGACATCGTAGCTGTAGATTTTGCCGGGCCACTTCGATGTCTCAAAATATTTTCTTGTCTGATTTGGCGTGCTAGCCTTGTTGGGTGATCCATATAGTGCCATCAAGTGCAACGCATTCAGCTTCAGTGTTGATCAGCATCGTCAGAACAGATATTCTCCTCTATTTATTCAATATCCGAAACTGTAATTTCGGTTGCGAATTCTCCTTATTTTCCTTCGATATCTTCAGTGTCGGAATATATTTCGTCGTCTGCGTTGTCGTCAAAAAGTCTTTGGATGTACTCCTCTTTTTCAGCATCAGTCAATCTGTTAAAAATATATAAATAATCAATTTTCATTGTAATTATATAATTATTTTAAATATTTTGATTTACCTCTTATATTGGCTGGAAGACGTTGCTTACTTTGAATGGAACTTTTGAAATAATAAATGAACGTATAGTTCTTGAATGTGCTCTTTTCATTTTCTGGTTTTTTGGCTCACTTTTTTCGAGTTATGAACTTAAAACACGACTAACTGGCTGAACACAATGGTATGCTGCAATACATAGACGCATATCGTAGCCGCACGAGTTCAATGTAAATCAACTCTTTCAGTTGCAGCATGATTGTGGTAGCAACATTGAAACTCGTACGTCTGCAACTATGTATTGCGTTTGGAAACCTATTGTGTTCAACCAGTAACTGGTTTCGTATCATCATAATATCGAATATCTACACAACTGTAATGGAGGTGGAACAAACCAATACCAAAATTTTGTTTGTATTCAGTGTCCCACATACATAGCTTTTCTTTAACACAAGTGCACGTGGGACAAACCAATTCTCAACTTTGTTAATATTTTCTCTATCTCTTATCGCCGTGATATGCACGTAAAACAAAACAGTTCTCGCGAAAAAATTGCCGAAAATTATATGGAAAATTTGTCCCAAACTCCAAAAAATGGTTTATAGCACAAAACAGTTCTACAAACTGTTGATTTTTGTGGATATGGGACAAAATTGATGTTCGATATATCGGGATTGGAAAGACATAAAGCAAATCGAATCACGGATTTAAAACGAGCAAACAAAATTATCATAGAATCCGTTCCTAACTCAAAAACGACAAAAGTGGCGTATGGAACAAAACAATTCTCAGGCGACGATCTGTAAACTGTTGTTTCGGGACATAATGGGCTTTCAGAATAAAATTAATATTCTGGTTGAGGTGTATAGTAACAACGTTAAAAGAAGTTAAAAGCCATCAAAAAGCAGTCGAAAGCATTCCCGAACATTCGAAACGAATAAATTTAATTTCAAAGGGATCTATGGAGTACAATTAAAAACCTTGTGTATAAATTTTAGCTGCCCGAACGCAGGACAATTGCTTCTCTCATTTAACAAAACTCGTATACCACCTTGGACAGACCCTTTCTGAGACCTTCTTTTGGTGTTCACACTGCAATGGTAGTGTGACCAAACTATGTTCCTCTGATTAAACCAGTCTCCATCCAGCTCCGTTGAGTGTTTAGACTGTTATTGAGTCCACTTAACGACTTGCTATAGTTGATCTGGATAGATGTAAAATTATGTAATATTCTCTGCTAATGAGTCAGCTCTAAGTTGACTCTTGAAAAGGCCATAAGACAACAGTGATGAACAATCTGGGACAGATTATGATGAGATAAAAGATAAAAGAGAGTTTGAAAATAAGTATAGATTATAACACTGGCCCACCAGATTATGGAAGAGGACTGTTACACTATCTACATGCACCAATGAGAAAGTTAATGACAGTGGCAAGATTTATTATGGCGAAGATGTCATCACGGACCTCCGCTCACTTCTATAGAGGGAGGTTGACGGATTGTTTCAAAGACCATAAAACGCACGATCTCAAAGTTAGCATATCTTTAACTAAGTCTAGACAAATAACGCATTTTGACAAAAACAGAAGCATGAGATTAATGAGGCAGGTGAACCCCCACTGTAACCAAGCAAGACGACGACCTTCTGTACCCTAATTCAATGATGGAGACAGCGATGAGGTGGAAAAACCGGCCTGATCCTTGCACTGGTTTGGATTATTTTCCGACTGATACAAATTAAAATTTATTTCTCAAGACTAGTCATTTCCAACATGAAAGACATCGCCGTTATCTATAAAAGATACGTGTGCTACGAATAGTAGCTGCGTAGGTGACAGAGAAAACGAGGTACACATTTCGCACATAAGGACACTCTAGTCCACACTAAAGTCTGAATCTTTACGAAATTTAAATTCTATTAGAAGACTGCGTCGTAAAAACCATGGAAGTTGGCGAAAATGGTAGCTTACTGATGTAGGTAATATTGAATGTGGCAACAGTTATATAGGGTTTTCCAATAAGGACTTCACAACTTTTTTTTTTAAATAAAACGCAAACCATTTGAGATATTTCAAAAACTTTATTATCCGCTTGAAGTACAATTAAAACATTTATGAATGGAACTTGACTTTGTTCATATGGCCACTGCGGGCACGTTTGCAGCGGTCGATTCGTTGGACCCAATTTTCAACGACTCGGCCACACATTTCGGCCGTAACGGCCGCTATTTCGCATTCAATGTTGGCTCTGAGCTCTTCCAACGTCGTCGGCGTGTTGGCATAAACCAATGACTTAACGTAGCGCCACAGAAAATAGTCAAGCGGCGTTAAATCGCACGAACGAAGCGGCCAATCGACTGGCCCATTTCTTGAGATAACACGCCCACCATACTTACCCTTCAATAAATCGATTGTAGCGTGTGCTGTGTGACTTGTGGCACCATCCTGTTGAAGCCACATGTCGTCCAAGTCCATATCTTCCAATCCGGGCCAAAAATAATCGGTGATCATGAGCCAAAAATGAGCTTCGTCACTGAAGATAATTTTGCGATGAAATTCATCATCTTGGCGCATCTTCTCCAGAACCCAATCGGAGAACGTACGTCGCTTCAAATGGTCCATCGGCTTCTATTCTTGAGTCAGCTTGATCTTGTATGGGTGTAAACCAAGATCCTTTCGCAAAATACGCCATAATGTGGTCTGAGCGATGCCCAATGCTTGAGAACGCAGTGGAATTGACTGATTTGGATCGTTTTGCTACGGACGCCTGAACGGCAGCGATATTTTCGACACTTCGACCAACCCGTTGTCTCACTGACACGGCAACATCACACAACGAATATGTAGACTCAAACTTTTGCACTAAACTTGTTATTGCTACTAGGGCGAGAATTACGACCGAAAATTGGAGTTAACGCTCTTAAAGTTGCAGTCACCGACTCCGAATTTCGGCAGAAAATTGTTATAATTTGCAGACGTTGCTCGTTCGTGTACTTTACCATGATGAAAATGTTGAGTTTACTGAATGAATTGACAGTGACAGTTTGATAATTACTGAAAGAGTGCGTTCACAAATTAAATTCAAAGTTGTCAAGTCCCTATTGGAAAACCCTTTACATATCTCGACATATTGTGAAAAGCGTTGAAGGTGTTAAGGATATCTTAAGATGTTCTCTGGAGCTCAATTCATTGTACTTAGCATAAATGAAATTTCCAAATAAAATATTCTTCTGAACTACGAATGCTAATATGGAACCACAACTTCTGCAGAAATTTTAAAATAATTTTAACTTCTTCTTTCTCTAACTTAAGATCGGATACCTGTCGTCGGTTGAAACTGACTAATCGTTTCTTCTTCCGCCTGTGAGATATTAATAAAATTTCAGATGCACATTACAAACACTTTTGGGATTTTCTTACCTTTCAAAACTCAACCCATTAACCATTTTATTCAAAGATGTCGTTAACTTTTTGGTTATAATAATTTGCATTATCATCGGAACTCGCAGAAAAGCTTAATGTCTGTTCCTTGCAGTATTCGTACTTCAACAGCAGGACGGATAGATTGAGCCAAATTAAAATGCAGATAAATGGACGCTTATTGTGGCAACAGCTTGTCACTACAATGCATTGCACTACAGTAGTGTCGTGGCCAGTGCTCCAGTTTTTGCCACACCGTTTAGATTTTACCTGCTCAGAGTACGAACAATGTGCATAAAAGACCCCCAGAGCGAGGATAAAGGAAACCGAATGTAGCATGGTGGTGGTATGCAAAACAAAACGCAATTGCTGTACCACCTGCCTGACAATGAAATTGATGGATTAAAATCATTTATTCAGATGTGATATAACATTTTGCAGTTAAGAACCAAACTGAAGTAAAGAAGAATGTATAAAAAAAATTGAAAAATCAGATACATGTACAACGAGTTGATAGTTTTCTGAAAAAAATATTTTTTTTTACTTTTCCACTTCTACATAAAACTGTGAACATTCAACAGAAATAGACCTAAAATAGAATAAATAAAATAAAAATAAAAACTTTTGTTTCATCTGTTTCCCGATACTTCATTCGAAAGAGAACATATGTCATATTTCCACTGCAATAAAAATTCGGCAGAGTCATACTCATATTCACCGCAAAATTACCCTACGCTTGTTGGAATCCACATTTTCCGAAAAATGAAAAATTCTTCAAGCGTCAACGAAAATCCCATAGTCAGTGAACCAAAAGAGGTCGGTGTTTTATTTCGATTGAACGCGGATTTCAACCACATCGTCCACCAACCATCACCATCGCCATTTCGTAAAAAGTCAATGTTGCGTTGGTTAATCAGGTTACAAAAGCGGAACTGTTCGAGCATATCTGGAACATTTATTGCCTTCGGTAGAAAAGGGAAAATATATTGTTTTGGAAGAAGAAATTTACGAATTTAAACAGAAGTGGTAGTTCTGGACATGTCCACGAAAAATAGAGTTGTTAAAAATTAAAACATTTTAAACGTCGTAAATCATGATGAAAAAATTAAGTTCAGATATTTTCGTATGATCATTCATGTCGACGCACGTCAATATACATATTTATATTTTTTAAACGTAAATGTTTTAAAATTTTAGTGATTACTTGAATTCGAACCATCCACCGAATTATTTGTTATGTTTTTGTGATTATAATGGATCGGGATTGAGAGGGTTAATATACTTACTCATTTTGAGTATTCGTGTATCTCACTTATAACCTATTTCGCGTTTTTCTGATTTTACTTTTGTCACTGAGATCTGGATTTATGACATTGGGAAAAGTGACTATAACTTGACAGGTTTTGATTTTTTTCCTGCAACAAACGAAGGTTATACAGCGATTGATGTGGGTCATTTTGTTAAACAAAGTTATGACTGTGGTGTCTCTGTGTTGAACTTTTAAAAGAGGCGATGTCATTAGATTGTCTTTCCAAGTAAACAAAGAAGGCTATTTTTCTGGTTTTTGTAGGAACTTTCGTCTTTTTTAGACACCGGAAAATCTAATAATTTGCTTGTTTTTGATGATTTCGACCTGGACATATTAGATTAGACACCTTTTTCACGAACTTGATGGCAACACTTGGATTAGTATCCTTTATATTCCAGACCACTTCAGCAATGTTTCACTCTTTCGTTGTGAATTGCCTATCTTTGATTATGATATTTCTGACCACTGCATGACTAGCTTAATAGTTGAATCCCGTTAAAGCAAAGCTATTAAAACAACTAATTCGCCCAACATGGCGATCCAAATCGATGTACCTAAGCTGAATTCTTTGCTCCGTTTTGAGTTTTGGCAGGATGACTACGTGGAACCAAATTAGTCTAAGGCATACGATTTATTTTCGGCTTCCGTCACAAAGCATTTAAATGACTTTAGTAAGTCGGTAACAAAAAAAATCCAAATAATAATAATAATTCAGAAAGTAAACAAAAAGAATGAATTATTGTACTAATTCAGTGTAAAAACCGATATCTAAACAATACAAGAAAGTGTTTTCTTTCCTAATACAAGAAGTATGCCTTGATGAATGGAAGGTCCTCAACAATATTTTGAATAAATACAAAAAATCTAAGAACCCCATATCCACTCGATTTAATGGCGAAAGTCATTGTGGGTGGAACAACTGGTTTCCTTTTCAATAATTTTTGCGAATTCCTCCTCCCATTTAGCTCGTAGTTCATCATGAACCTTTGAGAGTAATAAGTTGAGAAGGAATCCGTTTGCGATTTGGTCATTATCTCCGATTGATTTCAGCGCACGTAAATTTACATTCACAGTGTCAATTAGGGCCCGGATTGAGTCTGTTGTGGGACGTGTTGATGAGCGAAGATTGACGATTTCCTTTATGTGGGCTTCGAAGATATACTGCTTGTTATCGAATCGCGCCTTGAGCAACTTCAATGCCTCCTTGTAATTTTGTGACTTATTTCCAGAGATTGTATTACTTTGGAGGCATTCTCCGTTACGCTGGCACGCAGATATTGGAACTTTTCTATATCAGAGAGGTCTTGGTTTTCATCGATTAATGTGGAGAACATATTATAAAAATCCATCCACTTGATGAGATCTCCGGAGAATGTTATTAGTTGCAGTTTCTGGAGGTTGAACCGGCGTTGGGAAGGGATTTGTATGCTCTGAGTTGTATTTACCATGGATGTGTCGAACGAATGTCGTGGGCGTAAGCGCTCTTGTTGCTGACGCATTTGAGCCTTTACATTGCAATAGGCTTCTTCGAATAAATCTCGCTTACCGGAATCAATCTCTGCTTCGTCCAGTCGTTCAATTTGGGATTGTGTTTGATTAAAGTTGATAAACTGGGTTTCCAGCAAACCCAGTTTCGTCTCTAACTCAAACTCAGTTAATTCTTGAAGTCTGCTGGCGATATTATTTTTGAGCTTGGTTAACTGTCCGAGGAGTACTGCACGTTGACAACGAAGTTGTTTGAGTTCCAAAGCTACAGATGGTGTTGGGATGGAAATCGATGGATTCGACTTGGAACCGCTGGCTTCATCAACCATATTCAAGGCTGAAGTTGCGTAGAATTGAATTTACGTTGCGATATCACAACGACGTTGGACAATAATGGTGTGAAAATGCAATAAAATCTGAACTCGAAGGACCTTGGTGAATCTTTGATCTTTTTCAAAGATTAGTTAAGAAAAAAAACTTAAAAAATGTTAAGTACTTTAATTCAATTTATTCAAATCAATTACATCGATTACGTGAAATAATGCGAGCTTCTTCCGCGATGGTTGAATAAGAACTGAACTGCTCTTGTCTTGTTTTCCTAAGAGAAACTGCATATGTCACCACACCACATTTAATGCAATAGGCAAAGAACAGTTGATAAATGAATAATAGCCAAATCTATCCAAAAAAAACTTAAAATGCGTCGCGAGTACAAAAACAAATATGTATACCCTTTTGAGAGCAGGTGGCGTGATGACAAGTGCCGCTTCGCTATTCAAGGCAAGACAAATTACTTATTATAAATGTATATATGTATATATGTGTATGCGTGTTTTGTTTGCATGTTCAACTGCGGTATATATGTGTATGTATGTATTGTTTGTATGCACAAATGCGCTATATATGTGTATGTATGTATTGTTTATATGTTCAACTGCGGTATGCTGCAACAGTTATGACAGAGAAACAAACTATTGCTGAAGGCTTCAACAACTATTTCACGTCTTGGCAGGAAATTTCGCAAAAAGGCACATTTTTCTTTGTGCCAATAACTGCATTAACACTTTAAAAAACTCATCTTCCAATGAAGTTCAAATATCTTGGTGAAAAATACTGTAGACATTCTGGCACATATTTTTAATCAAAATATTTTCAATGGCATATTGCCAGAAGCCCTGAAGCCCCGTCGATGATATCTGCAACTATTGACCAATTTCTCCTCTTCCTTCATTCAGCAAAGTTTTGGCAAATGTCATTCAAAGCAGAATTGTTTGTTATTTAGATCCTGTTCACTATTTTAGTCCAGACTAATTTCTGAAAGGTAAATCCACGGAAACTGCCCTCCTGAAATTCTGTACTCAGGTTTTTTCGAGTAAGCAAATGTTTACAGCTGGGTTATTTGTAGAAATAACCAAAGCTTTTTTATATTTTAAATCATACTTCAAAACAAGATTGAAAAGGCTGGTTTCTTAAGTTCTATCTTAGAATGGACTCATGTGTTACCTGACTAACAGCACGCAAAGTGTGAAGTTCTATGAAATCAGTAATGAGGTCAAATCTGCAAATCTCGGTGTACCTCAAGGCTCCGTTTTGAGGCTAGTACTATTTCCGAAGTATACTAATTCGTTGTTTTAAATTAAGTTCAAAGGAATGCATATCGCTTTCGCAGGTGATATCGGTTGTGCTTATGGAGAGTCTGCTTAACTTGGTATCTGATATAAATTGGGACTTAGGCCTTCTTAGAATATGATTTGCAGAACATAATTTGGTCAGTAGTTCTAAAAGAAAAATAATGTTTTTTAATTTGGCAGCAAGAAGCGGCTTTGAAGTGGACGTTTAAACCGCTGAGCTGCTTCTGTGGATTTTCTGATTCCACAAGATTCTGATTCCATTCAATGAATGACTTAATAATTCAAAATGAATTCAAATATCTTGAACTCGCCATTGACTCAAGGATGTGCTTCTCTAACCACACGGATGCTCTCCAAAAATACCTCCGCCCATTCCTCAGACGTTTCTACTACTTAAATACAGTTTATTCAACTGAGCTTCTTACGATTATCTATTATGGTCTATTCCATTCTAAAATACAATACTGCATAACATGCGGGGATGGTGCTTATTCAAATAACATTAGGCCGCTCTTGAGCATACAGAAGTACGTTGTAAGCACATGTGAAGAGTAGGTGAAGGATTGTCTCCTCTTCCTCGAAGCAACATCTACAGAAATCGTTTGTAAAATCGCCAAGCCTTTTTGCATACTTGCCTATAAGGGAGTGTCCAGTGATGACACCTATGATGGTGCTGAACGTTTCCTATTTGGAAGAATCAGGCTCTTACAGCGATGCTGATCCAGCTTTGGCCAGATCTATTTGGTCGCTAGACATGTTGGTTCAACAGTCCAACTTAGGTCTGTTTTTTATTAGCATACAGTTGTAATATTGATTTGCATACCTATGCTACCCTTTTCCGGTAGAATAGGTTTGCACCCAGCAAAGGTGAAGTTTAAAGTTTGAGTCCAGAGACTTGACAGCAGCCTGACTATCCGAAAAGATGCGGATATCCTTTGCAGATATCTTCTTCAGCCAGGACAAAGCTTCTTTAATCGCCCAAATATCCGGCTGGGACCCTGTACAGTGATTTGGAAGACGGGAAGAGAGGATTAGATTTAGATCATCTTAGGAAATACCAGCACCAGCCCCGCTATCGGTTTTAGATTCATCTATGGATTGACTTATTCTTCATGAAAGCATTTTCCTTCTAGAAGGACGCAAAGGGGAAGCTTACATGGAAGTCTTTGTCAAACCAAAGTTCAGGTATCGATGTTCTTTGTGAGGATTATTTGTCGCTTTAAGGTTAATAGCTGCAGTCGCGGCTACTTACGTGCTGAAGATATCGAGGGGTGTCAACAGAATATCCAATGCCGCGGAGGGAGTAGAACGTGGGATTCTTATGCATAGAATTGCAGTTCTTTGGACTCTGTTTAGTTTGCTGCAGTTGACTGCATTATCTAAGGCCGTCCACCAGACAATAACGCCGTAGGTGAGTATCTTTCTTATGATAGAGATGACAGATTATGACAGTAGGTTATGCCACGTTGAACGCACCATTTCCTCCCAATGGTTTTTTTTTTTGCAAGAGAATAAAGCTACTGTAGCTTTCTTGACTCTTTCTTGAATTTTAGCTTTCCAGTTTATTTTCCTGTCAAAAACAAGACCGAGATATTTTGCAGTATCGGAAAAGACTAAACTTTTACCGTTTTTTGAGGGAGGGTCTATAATTGGAATTTTATATTTCCTGGAAAAGAAGACAAGATCAGATTTAGCTGAAGGAGTTCTTTAATGGTATTAAGGTGCTTACCTGAGACGACTATAGCAACGTCATCCGCACAGGCAATCGCCCTGCTATAACCCACATCCAGGTATATCAGCAGTTCATTAAACACTAAGTTTCAGAGAAGTGAAGAGAGGACACCGCTTGTGGCGTACCCCACCCAGTTTGGAGTTGAGATTATCCTGCTATTTAGCATAAGACTGATAAACTCCCCAAGTGAGTCGTCTACCTGATGAGTTGACGGCGCTGTCGTGATTGCGGATGTGTTGACGTTGTTAAAGGCACCGTATATGTAAAGGAAAGCGACCACTGTGTACTCTCTGTATTGTAGGGATCGCTCGATGTGGCTAGTCAGTGAATGCAGAGCCATTTCCACCGACTTTCCTTTACAGTAGTCATGTTGAGCCGTTGACTAAAGTATTTGATCAATTTTAGATCGTATATGGATATCAGTTAGTCGTGCCAGAGTTTTCAGAAGGAATGATGATATACTTATATGTCTGAGGTCCTTTGGGACAACCTGAGAGCATTTTCCGGCTTTGTAAATTAAAACTACATTTTGGTCACGGTTGCAGTATTCCTGTTCGGGTTGCTACTGGCCGTAAATAGGGAGATACCTGGAAAGTGGGTGTCCAATAGCAGGTTGAGTGATTCATCAATTGAAGTTGTCCAAGAGCCATAAGTTTTTTTTTTCAAACAACTAGGCATCATACGATTTGTAGAGAGGATTTTTCTTAGCCGCGATGCCTCAGAGGTTTCTGTGGTTTTGTCACAAAATGATCTCCAGGATTGGTTGGTACACATAAGTACCACCGAAAAGAACCGCTGGTACAAATGTGTACCATTTATAAAAGAAGAGCTAAATAACCAAACATGTAACATACTTGTAAGTGGATTCACTACTTATATAAAATAAAAATGAAGCAGTTGTGAATCAATAGTTTTACACACTTTTGATAAATTTTGAAAAGCAAAAGATCAGGATATGACTGCAATATTTACAGTTTGCAGATTAAAATTTGTTGCTTATGATTCAGGGTACGGAATGGTGCACACTACAACCAGTTTCCACATAAAGTTAAGAAACTAGGATTTTTTAAACACTTGTACAACTGGTACATACCTTGTACCAGTAGGTTCGAAAGTGATAAACAACAAAAAATAGTTTTCTTATATCTGATGATACTTTCATTGTAGGGAATCAAAATGTGGTTGCATATGCACCTACAGTCATACTACAAGTCATTACATGTCCTTTCACTATTACGTGAGGCTAAATAAAACATTTCACAAATAGTGGGAACATTTTTGGAAAAGTAGAATGGCCTCTATACCCTAGTTCTTAGCACACAATTTTTTGTTTGCCCTTTTACCACCTTTTACATTTTTACATGGAAATACGAGTATATGGATGTACACATAATTATAAAATCACATATGAACTAATTAATTCTTTTTATAAACTTAATTCATCATGATAAGGATAGAATAATAATTTATCTAAGTACCACAAGTTACTGCAGATGTTGAAATGTTGTTTACGCCTACTGTCATCACTAATTATCATAACATGCCATAGTGATTACTACAACCTGTGCTGTAGATCGAATAACAAATTTTAGTCTTGTCTCCTACACACTTTTATCATATCAAAAATAAAACGCAGATTTCAAGGGATAAATAAGCGTTTTTTTTAATTTACCAGTGGATGTGTCATAATTTTACATGAATGTAGCTGATCTGTACATGTGGGAATAATTTCTTAGTTGCTAAATATTCTTCCCAAGAAGACAGTACCTCGGGTCGTATACGCAATAAAAATTGCAATATCTGCAAGGCTGTGATGTTTGTACTGCCGTATCTGACTTTAACAACATAAAAGGAACTAAGATACAATTATGTGATTTTATATAGAAATCGTCGACCCTAAACCATCCGACAAATTCTCATAGGTTTTAATGAATTTAAGGTTTAACTTCAGAACAACAACAAAAAACTGTCCACACCATCTGCGTATCTTTAATGTAATTCTATCGATTAAACTTACAAATTTTCGTCCTTTGTTTTATCTTTCCTTGTATTTTCTGCCCCTTCCGGTGTCATCTTTACTTTGTAATTAGACAACTAAAGTCGACAAAATTCACCTCTTTTACGTGACTGTCTGTCTGTTGTGCTGTGGTGTACCTAATGTTTGCATAATTCATGACTTCTCATACTACGCACTTAAGAGCACTGTTAAACGGATTTCTAATTGAATTTTGATTAAAGGATGTGCCTGATGATTATTATTTTGAGAAGCACCTCTGCCTCCAGGTAATGGCATGTACTAGTGTTTGGAGGGGTTTGTTTAAGTTTGACGGGGTAGCCACTATATTACTGTTTAATTAGCCTAAGTGCACTTAAAGTATCTGAAGTTGTTTTGCATAATTATCTACTTGCTTTTATCACAGTTGATAGAATTTGTAAAACTTTACGCCTCATCATTATTATCAGTAAGTTAAACGAAAGCGAGAGATGTATATATGTATCGTATAGTTCCTGATAAAATAGAAGTGAATTTTAAAAGGATTTCGTCAGTTGTTTAAGTGAAAAGAATCGGTAAATGAAATTGCTATCGATAACTTATGTTTATTGTACCCCCGGGAGTCTCTATTCGATCACTTTAGATTGCGCACCTCACACGGAGTCACTGTAAATGACCAATACTGCAGCATTGTTACTTTTAATGATTACCAATAAATCTTTTTTAGAAAGGCTTTAGGGTAAGTAAATCGTTCGTGCAATGAAATCAATGTGCCGCATTATTTATTGCCAGCCGTATTTCAAATGCTAATGTACGGAAATTTGTTCCAAATCGGACAAATGGAGTGGAAACAAAGTAGGTACATGCAAGAAGTACCATCACACTCCGAATCTACGTGGGGATTTGAAATATCGATTAGTGTACTTAATTCTTTCAATAGAACACTATAAGCCATTGATGCGAAATGCGAAGGAGAATTTGATTTGCATTTAGCTGTCACATGTTTGAGTTATTAAGTTCTACGCAGAACTCAATTTTCAGTACAATTGCAAGTACAAAACTTAAATTTTAAGCGCATTCCCAAAAATACACATAATAGAGCAGGGTTTACAGTTTATATGATTTTTAACACAGGTTCTAACAAGAGTAATCGATAAAAAAAGGACACAAATCTGAGATTATATGAATTGATGTCAACCCAGATCATTTGTAGCAGTATCCCAAAGTCAATGCAGCCAGAGAGGACCTAATAAACAATGAGCATATCAACTGCTTCTTGTCGGTTTCCTAGCAATTGAAAATTTTTGAATTTTAGTCAAGTTATAAGCATATACGAGTATGTATACCAAAGGAAAATCCTCGCTATTCAAAACGGATAAGGTTGAACTGGTGGTGAAATCAAATCCACAGGGCCAACAATTGCAAGGCAAACAACACGCATTGCACTATATGAAGGAAAGGCCACGTCTTTCCAGTATGTATGAAATCGAAATCATCGGCAAGAGAGGCGAATACTTTGGATATTACACATTGAGCTGCTGAAAATATTCATGAAACCAACGTTCTCAATTTGCTCAGAGATAATAGAGGAAGAATTCATTCGATTCAATTGCCGCTGTAGGTACTATGTGACGTTGAAAATTAACGGCAAGCCATTCGAGATGGAATTTGATACCAGAGCAGCGATTTCTGTGATGAGTTACGAAAAATTTAAGGCGCATTGGGCAAACTTCAAAATATTACCTACAGAGGTAATGCTTAAAACCTGCAACCATGAAATATTTCCTGCATTTGGTAGATCAGAGGTAAAAGTTCAATACGAGAACCGAAAGGAAAATTGCAATTTGTATTTAGTCAAAGGCAAGTTAGACACTATTTTAGGACGCGAATGGGTTCATACACTGAACCTGTTAAATGTTAACTCCGTAGGGGTGTATGAATAGAAAGATATAGGTCGATTGAAGTAGCAATTATTTGCGAAATATGCTAGCGTTATCGAACAAGAAATTAGTAGCATTCCAAATGTTAAAGGGGTATTGAAGCTACGTGACGGTACTACGCCACAGTTGATATAGCAGAGGCCTGTACCATAAGCCATTCGCCGTTTAATTGAAAGTGAGATTGGAAGATTAGAGAAATGCGGTACTATAGAGAGTATCGAATATTCGGATTGGGGAGCTCCGGGCGTACCCAATATTTATTCGCTTGTGTGCTGACTATAAGGCTACACTAAATAAATGCATGGTGAACGATGATTTGGATATAAGATAGAGGATTTCTTCCAAAGACTACTGTACATTTGATATACATAAAGCATTTCTAGACAATAAGCACCAGAGCATGCAAAAGGTAAAAAAGTTAAGGTTTGGGTTCAAAACGAATATATGGCTGAGTTTTATGGATGAAAGTATCACCAATGTCCATGAGGGTACTGCTTGTTTTGTTAATAATATTATCATAGTAGCCAGGTCGATATCTGAGCTAATTCATAGGTGGATACTACTACTTGAGAAGTTAGAAAAATTTAATCTACCTTTTGATAAGTCAAAGTGCTCACAGGATTAAAAAGGAGGGCTTACACAAGAGAGCTGAGGAAGTAGAAGTCATTTCCAGAAGATATCACCCTTGGACATAGGCCAATTACGGCATGGTAAATTCTTGCAATAAGTTCAAACCGAACTTTTCAACTAAACATTCCGCTTTACCATCTTCTAAAGGAGGATCAACAAAGAGTGACGGCAGGCATTTGAAATTATTAAAACAGAGATGATGAGTGACAACGTTTTGGTACGGTTTAACGGAAACCTTCCACTGGTTTTACCACGTAATGCGTCACCTGTTGGTCTGTCTGTCATCACAAAGAAGTGGGATAGTCCGATTGCGTTTGCGTCAAAAAATTTGACGAAGGCAAATGCTAATTACAGACAGTTAGACAAAGAAGCAGCAGTTTTTTTTTAATTATAATTATGCTCATTATAGACAATAGAACGCTAATTGCAATATTTCATCCAAGTAAACATTTACCTTCGAACTATTCGGTTGTGTTTTCACTTAACATGGCAAATAAAAATAACTTAAAGTGTGCCAAAACCCTTTACTTGATGAGGGTATAAAATGTGATTTATCTTGTGGAAAATTTGCACGGGAACATCTGAAGTTGTTTTTAAGGAAATTACAAATAAAAATTCAAATTTGTCTTTTCATCGTTCTAAGTGCTCCAAGTTTCCAATTGGGCAATTATTTACTCAAGTAAATGATTTTGTCGATTTTGTCTCATTGGCGATTTAGACACTCTTCAATTAAATGTGAATGAACTCACATGCATCATGGCAACGTACAACAATCCACATTGGCTTCTATCCCACATCCGAAATTCCTACGCATATGCGTAACTGTAATGCACAGCGATGACCTCCCAAACCATTATTTAAAAAAGTTCCAAACACCCCAACAGCAGCAGTGGAGCACTATTAGGAAAGTTGGAGCAAAAGATATAAATGTATACTGATATCGTAGCGCATCGATTTCGGTCAAAAAATGAACATTACGAGGCGAAAGGCAGCTCGAACAAAGTGTGTGAACTATGAAGATCAATTCCATATGGGCGGAGAAAGGGCAGACTTGTTTGTGAAAAATCAAGTCGCCAGTATGACAGAAGAAAGGAGCAGTAAGATTGCACTGCAATTAGTTAATAGTCCAAAGCAGACAGCCAATAAGTATATCGAATTTGCAGGTTCGACGGAGCTTCACATTCAGGAATGCAGACCAAGAGGATAAACGTGTTCATCAATATGTTTCCGAAGAAGGAGCGCAACTATCCCATGAAGATTTGTGTGCTGGCTAATGGCAAAATACAGGAAGTGATCGGTTTCATTTGCTGCAAATGTGCATAACACATAATATCTCGACATTCAGCTAAAGTCTCCCAGACACTATGGTCTCTACATAGGACAGAGGACAACGACGATATGGAAGACTTCCCCCCACTAGATATTCGTGAAATCTGTGAAAAATTTGTCTTCAGTTAATTTACTTTGGCGGAACGACGCTCATATTGCACGCACCGACTATAGGTCCCTCTCGATGACATCGGAGGATGAAAAGGCCGTCGATGCAACTCTTCGTAATGTGCATAGAGCGCGTGATGGACCACAACGACATGATCGAAGGTCCAATGTACCGTAAATATAAACTGAAGTGCAACTCGGAATCTCTGGAGAACGCATCGAAATCGCTCAACAGCAAAACTCTTCGAAATTTTGGACATATCTAAAAGCAATGACTTACCCTATTGACTGCATTGCTTGCTGTGAGATCACCGAACGGCACCAGAACAAAGCAATCATTCAAATTTGGATAAAACCTCAGCAAACTGAAGGTTTCTCATCCTCCACCTTGAAACATTTGTCCTATGTGGCTATTAGCCAATACAGGTTCCTCGACTTCGTCCTCATCATCAAATACGCCGTCGCCGGTACGATTCAAACACTATGCCTTCAATTCTTTGCCGAAGCCTCCCAAATATCTGTCCCTGTATTATCAAAACGTAAGAGGATTACGAACTAAGATTTCTGCTATATATCTTAATTCGCAGATTCTGCCATACGACATCTTTGCCCTCACAGAAACCAATCTCACCCCTGATATTAAGAATAATGAATTATTTTCCCAAGACTTCGATTTACACCGTGATGATGGTCTAGATAAAGAGGAGAATTTATATGGCCGTGGTGTACTTCTATCTATACACTCTCGTCTCGAGTCTAGACCCTTTAAAAAATCGTCCACTGCATTCTTCGAATTCGTTTGCGCTAGAATTCCTATTTGCAAACGCAACCTATATATTTGTTGCTGCTATATTCGCCCCTCTCAACCAATTCAAGGTTACCAGCTGGCTGTTGATGCAATCGACTGCATTTTTAATGCTGCTGATCCCAATGACGTTGTTATTTTTTTAGGTGATTTTAATCTACCTAAACTTCTATGGACTCAGACTGATCAGTGCTACTATACTGCAACAAATCCTACCTCTGATAAAGAGAATCTTTTCATTGACTGCCTAACTGACTCTGGTCTATATCAATTAAGTGGTGCCACCAATAACATCGGCAGACAACTCGACCTAGTCTTCGCCACTGATACAGATAACTGCGTCGTTTTAGAAAGTAAACATCTGCTTTCTAAGTTGGATAGTTACCACCCTCCCCTTTCTCTTAAGCTGACATATGACAATGGTCTTAATCCCGTTTCCTATGAATATTCTTACAGTTTTAATTTTCATAGGGCTAACTACGCCAAGCTGAACAACCTCCTCAGTATGGTCAATTTTAACTTTCTCTACAATAACCCTAACCTTACGGTTAACGATGCTCTTGCATCCTTTTATACCGAAATTTTAAAATGTCTCTCCCAATCTGTGCCTTTTTTACCCAAAAGGAATCCCTCATCGTCACTACCCTGGTATAATAAAGAGCTGCGATCTCTTCGTAACAAGAGAAATAAGCTCTGGTATTCTTACTTAAAATCGTGTTCCGACACCGATTTCTTCTACTACCAGTCTGCCCAAATTAATTTCTCTGTACTTTGCCAAACTCTCTATAACAACTATTTAAACCGAATGGACCACACACTCATTTCCGACCCCAAAAGATTCTTTCAGTTCATCAAAACTAAAAGCAAATCGGATAACTATCCATCATCCCTAAATTTTCTTGATAGGTCCTCGGGCGATTCCCAAATTATTGCAAATCTCTTCGCAATCTTTTTTGGCCAAGCGTTCGCCATCCATTCCCAAGAGCTAGACCATTCTTACTTTTCCTACTTAAACAGCTGCCCACAAACAACTTTGGAATCGGTGTCTATAACTTTAGAGCAAGTTAGAGATAAAATAATAAAACTCAAAGATGATTATTCTGCTGGCCCTGATGATCTTCCCCCAATATTTTTAAAGAAATGTCAAATGCATCTAGCCCAACCTCTTACAGCTCTCTTTCAGCTTTCAATCACCCAGGGATTATTTCCATCAACCTGGAAAATGTCGTTTATTATTCCCCTACATAAAAAAGGTAGAAAAGACGATATTTCCAACTATCGACCAATTGCTAAGTTGTCCTGCATACCTAAGCTTTTTGAGAGCATTATCTATGACATAATGCTTTTCCATTGTAAATCTATTGTTTCCCCAAACCAGAACGGATTTTTCAAAGGCAGATCTACGACCACCAACTTAACGGAATTCGTATCAAGCACTTTATGTGCACTGGAATCTGGAAATGAAGTTGATGTGATTGCCACCGATTTCAGCAAAGCCTTTGATAGAATTGCTCATGATATAATCCTTCTAAAATTAAAGGCTCTTGGTTTCCAGATAAACTTTATAACTTGGGTTCAATCCTATTTAAATGAACGACTTTACTATGTTCTATTTAGGTCCATGGTTTCTGACCCAATTAAAGCCTTCTCTAGTGTACCCCAAGGCAGCCACCTTGGTCCCTTATTATTTATTCTGATCTTTAATGATGTTGCTTGTATCATTAAAAATTCATACACATCTGTTTACGCAGATGATATGAAAATATTTAGATATATATCATCTTCCTCAGACAGCCTACTTCTGCAGCAAGATCTAAACTTGGTGTGAGAAGAATTTTCTTGAGCTTAACATCAATAAGTGTCAGGCTATAACATATACCCGTGAACGCCTCCCTACTTCACCTCGTTGCTATCTAATCTTTAATCTGCCTGTTCCCTTAGTGAATGAGTTGCGTGATTTAGGTGTTATCTGCGACAAGGAACTCAATTTCCGTTCTCACATTGATAGTATAATAAAAAAAAGCCAACTCTGCCCTTGGTTTTATCAAGCGCTGGTCTAAGGAGTTTTCCAATCCTTATATTACCAAATCTCTTTACATAACCTTTGTTAGGCCTCTTCTTGAATATGCCAGCCAAGTTTGGTCACCCTACTACAGAACTCACATCCTTCGGATAGAAGCTGTTCAACGCAGGTTTTTACGCTTTGCTTTACGTGGTCTTCCCTGGGATGATAACCAAAACTTACCACCTTACACTGACCGGCTGAAACTTATAAATTTACAACCCCTTTCTATACGCCGAAAAGTTGCCGACATTCTCTTTATTCATCAAATTTTAGTAGGTAATATCGACTGTCCTTCCTTACTTCAAATTATTTCTTTTAACACCAATCCCCGCAATCTTAGGTGTGTGCCACTTTTCCGGCTCAATCTTCACAGAACGAATTGCGGACACCTAGAGCCAATGTCTAGGATGCTTCGCGAAGTTAACGATGTTCTGCCTCTCTTCGACTACCATCTCAGCAAACTCTCCCTCAAGAGCATACTTATTTCCACCTATGCCTCACGTCCTAACTTTCTTTAACCGCTCCCACCCTTTAGTTTTTAAGTGAAAATGTTAGTTTTAAGTATATGTTTGCTTGCAATAAGCTTAATAAATCTGTCCGGGATTGACCCGGGCCGCAAAATAAATAAAATAAATAAAAATATTACCCCAGTTAAATGGGTACATGTCTCCAAATTTTCAGTATCGACTAATGAAGAAACTGTAAAAAGTTTGTGTCTTGTTTGAAGTTCACAGTTTCAAATTAATAAAAAAACATGCTGGCTTGTCAAATCTAAAATATTTAAATTTTAAAGTAGGTGTTCTTGCGGGCAAATTGAATTGTGCCACAAATGTAAACAATTGGCCTGTAAAAGTATAGGGGAGAAAAAAAAAGTCCAATCCAACAATAATTCAATAATACATACTTCACATCCAATAATATCACCAGTGAATGCAGCAACGAATAATCGTCTGCATTTGCATTCGCCCAACAACAACAATACGGAAACATGTATCTACTCGTATTATCAAAATATGAGCGGATTTTCTTCTATACTTAGAGAGTTTTCCTATTGCTATTGATGCTTGTGAATGTGATATTTTTGCATGGATTGCAATGTGGCTCTATGACGGCAATGGAGAATTATTTGACATTTGTTTATACTCCGAATTTCGTTGAGAAAGTGGAGGTAGCGTTTGGATTGCTGCCAGACGCTTATTTGGGGCTGTTGAGGTCGAAATTTATGTCGTTTGCATTCATCATCAGCCAGAGGTATTCTGCAATTTCTCAGCTATATTCCACCAACGAGTTCATTCGACATTTACAAGAAGTATATCAAGGACATATATATAGTTGCCACATTGCCTGAATTTCCAGATTATAATGTTTGTGTAATCGTGGATTTTAAGTGTGATGATGTGTAATTGGGTCGCAAACTAATGACTCCAAATTAATCCTATATTCTTTATGTTTATATGTTGAGATTTTATTAAGGGGTATTCTGGTCTAGAGGCACAAATTTTAGGGTTTTTTCAATTGTGATGAAAATAAAAAATAAAAAAAATATTTTTACTAACGTATTTTTGCGAAATATTTATTTATTTATTAAGAACTTACAAAACAATTTTACAAAGAAAAAAATTCAAAAAATTACAGGGTGGTAAAGTGGTGGGTTGAAAAAACAGGGTACGTCCTTATTGACACGATTTCAACTCTTCTAGTCATCGAAAACAAAAAAAGAGGGTGTGTACCAAATTTCAAATAAATCGGTTGATTAGAACTTGAGATGTCGTGTCAATAGGGCTGAAAAAAGTAGTTTCAGTTTAAGTCATATTATATTGTGTTATACTTACATTTCGTTAATTGGCGTTACGATAATTTTTGTTAATAGATTTCTAAGTCAATACGGAGTAAAAAGGGTTTTCATGGGAGGGAAACCCGCAAACTACCCGCAGGTAGTTGATCCGATGCCGTGACATAACGCCAAGTGATATAAAGACAAATTTCAGCATTTGGCCTTATGCCACTTTCACAAAGCGACCTAAGGCCAAATTATTTTGAGACATAAAACCAAATACGTTCGTTCAACGATAAAATTGAGATAAGAAAAATACTGTTATGTGCCAAGCGAGCGAAGTGAGCCCACAGACTCGCTCATAGGCGCCTGCCTGTTGACAAACACTTAGCGGAGCGACTCACGCGACTGAGTTGCCAAACCCTGCGGAGAAAAGTGTGAAAACCTGTTAGCGAGCGAAGCGATTTCACACTATCGGCGTCTCTTTGACTCTTACGCCGAACGGCCTTCGGCCTTCCTTGCTCAGGGTGCCGGCGTGTCGTACACTAGTCATAGAACGCAACATTTTCGCCCTTTTTTAAAACAATTAGCAAAATTGTAAAAAGTAAGCAAAATCGGATATACCGTGGAAAGTGACATAAAGCCAAATTGGAATTATGTCGCTTGGTATTGTGTCATGGCACCGTGGTCCGATCTAGTTGCCGCGTCAGTAAGGCAGATATAACTCCGTAAATAATTGGAATCTTACAATTTCCTTCGTAGTGTATATTCCTAAAAGTATATAATTTAAAAATATGCAATAAAAAAATCGATTTTTTCAAAATTCAAATTAATTGATTCATTAATGCCCTTAAATTTAAATCAAATTAATTGCGTTGCTAATTCGATGAATATCTTATTAGATTTAGTTTCCATCTCTGATAATTTATATGCATCTGTTGTACAGCGTCATCCTCTTTTATCGAACCCTTTCCATTATAAAGCAATAAATATTCTTATTAATAATTATAATTAGAATAACTTCAGTAATGCAATGAGTTTTTATAAAGGTAACTCTAGCAATCTTTCTCGTATGAATAATTGTTTTAAAAGTATTAATCGGTCAAGTGAATTTCTGGGTAAAAATATATGTGAAAAATTTCACACTTTTAAAGTTATATTTCCGCTGGCCCGGCAGACTTTGTTCTATCCTGGTGCAATGAGTTTGATTTGGTTAAAGTCCCTGTGTAAGAAAGTCCGGAAAGATAGGCAAGGGAGCCGAAAAATTGCCGCGGCAATAATCAATCGCGTAGTACCGCGAAAATTGCAATTTATTTGAATGAAGAAAGACAAACGGGTTGATGTTTAAAATTGAATATTGGTAATGGCAATTCAAACTTAAAGTTCGTACATCGAATTCTGAAAATAAAATCTCAGATTTAAATAAGAGATGTCAATGTTGACATTTTTAAAAGTAACTTCAAAAACTGTAGATTGAAAATAGGAAATCTTTAAAAATGAAAATTACTATAATGATTTCATCTAAAACATGTTCACAATAAATACATGTATTTTATATTATAAGTATGAAACTTTAAACATATTATAGTGTAACAAATGTTGATATTTTATTTATTTTGAGTTTATCTCAACGCTAAATCTTGAACAATATTTTTTGTTAGTTCATCAGGAAAAATATTTGATGATTTTCCAACACGTAAACAGGCATTATATACGAGTAGTTGTCCGTGGAAAAAACACAGATTTACTAGATACAATCCGCATATTTTTGTTTATCCTTGAGACTTGTTTATGGTCATCGTAAAGGCTAAACATATGGGAAATGGTAAATGTTTGAACTGAGTTGGTGCGTCGGTGGGTATCATTGGAACTCATGGCAGTAAAATATTCTCTCTTTTGAAGTTTCCGTTCATCGTAGTATAGTATTTCCCATAATTTTTCTAATAACTAATCTCGTTTCATTTGAAGTCTGGGTGTATTTAATTTCCGAGAGCGTTGTTCTGTCGTTCTGCTTTCACGTACGAATCATATTATGCCGTGTGCATCGATCAATATTTAATAGTGCTCTTTCTTTTGGTATATTTAAATTATTAATACAATTAATATAAAAAAGCACTATTTATTTTTTATGCCTTCAATTAATATATTTACCAAATTTACACGTTTTTCAATATTCAGCAAACCGTTTTACACTTCAAAAATTTTGAAAAATATTTTAAATTTCATTAATGGATAATTTAGTCATCTGAAAATTATATTTTTTTATTTTATTAAATGATTGTTCAGTGTCATATTGTGTAAATATGAATATCGTCGTGACAAAACAAATATATTGTCGGAATATGACCATAATCAGAATTCACACGATCACCAACAAACGCACCAACGATTATATATAACTATATGTCGAATTGTAGCCCATATAAAAGTTTATACCTATGAAGGCAATCAACTCTTCAAATTCAGTATTTTATTTTTGGTAGTAGCGAAGAGGTTGCTTTGATACACGATGCTCTCTAATATGGAATCAATAAAAACCAAGAAAGTATCTATTGGCGTATCGCAATTCGAAAAAAATGCTTCAACTGCTCCAGTGGCACCAGAATATTCTGACAAGTTAGTTTGCTTATCGCATTTTTTCCACTTTCGGTCCACTTCAGGTGTTTTCCGTGAAATTTGTGTGGTAGCTACCGAAGTGTCCGGTATTGAAGTAGCAACATTCACATCAGGGCTTGATGTGGCTGTTACCTACTGAGGGTTCACTAATTGCTGTCTTTCTTCTTCCAAGGTCGACAGCTGGTTGAGCTCTCTTTCCAATGCTTCTTCGAGAATTTCATCGAGGTCACTCAATGGTTGTGGTTGATTATCGTCACCGGACAGGTCTTGTAGAAGATAGGCTTCGATCAGCGCTATATTATTCGAGATATCGCGCATCGTAAGACCTTTCAAATAAAAATAAACCCAAAGTCCCTGACGGTACTTTGCAGTCCCCAGTAGATTTTCATACTCGTAGAATAGAAATAACTGGAAATATGTGTAAAACTCGTAAAAATACTTTTATCGATAATGCTAACTAACTAATTCTAAAAGAAAATTAAACTTACCTTGTAATTTTCTATTTTTAATATATTTTTGAAATTTTCATACTTCACTTACTCCGCCGTTTGTTCAAGTCCCAATTTGCAAGCTTCACAGACTGTTTATTTTTCCCCATAATTTAAACAACGTGCTGTCATGGGCTTGCCAAACAGTACTTTTAAGGATCGACAATGGTAATTGCCGTTATGCTGTCAAGTGTTTGAAATTGTTGTTGTTTTTTTTATTTTTTGTATGGACAAAATCAGATGTTGACAAAAATTCATAACTCACGAAGGCGTCGACCAGTTTCGTGTTAACAAACCGTAAAAATTTGATCGAATTCGGTTTGACCGTTCGTGAGTTATAAAGTCACAACGCACTTGCAACAATTTTTTATAAATATATATAGATAATGTTCTTCAAGAATTTTTACACAGGATTCTTAAAGAAGTTCTCATTCTTAATGGATTGCCATCGTGCTTGGTACAATAAAAGATTACTTAAATTAAAAAATGCTAATAATGCAGCAAATAAATTGTTCAAAAGGTCGTGATCTTCTAACGATTATATTCTTTTTTCATGTCAAAGAAAATAATTTTTTTTTCTTTTGAAATTTCTGTATTGCAATTTTATTCGTTCCGTAGAAATTGATTTTAAAAATAGACCAAAAACCTTTTGGAAATTTATCAATATGAGGAGAAAAAATATCGGTTTTCCAACAATGATATACTTTGATGATAAAACAATGCATTGTATTGCAGAATTGTGCGTCCTGTCATGGAGTATGCTTGTGTTGTATGGGATCCTTTTTAATTTTTTTTTCATTTCATTTATTCAACTTACAATACTTACAAAGGAAGAGTGAATAATCTTATACAATAATTTGTAAGCCTTTACATTAAAAAAGAAAAAAAAATTACAGAGAGAGATGGCAAAGTTAATATTAAAAATAAAAATAAAAAATAAAGTAAGAATTAAATATTATAAAACAGAAAAAGTAGTTAGAGAGTTGAAAAACATGTTCATATTATTTTGTGCATATTAGGTTGTAGCCAGTAGTGCGAGTAAGGACGACTTAAATTTATTCGTGCTTGTCATTATTCTCAGGTCAATAGGAAGAGAGTTCCAGAGCCGGACAACTTGAACAAAGAATTGACGCTCAGAAGTAAGACAATGGTATCTTGGTTGAACTAGCGAGAACGATCTATGCGATTGCAAGAACTGAAGTTTATTAAATAGGTAATCTGGCTCTCGAGTTTTTATAAGGTTATGCAAAAAACATAGCGATTTGTATTTTAGTAGGCTAGAGAAGGAGCAACCAGTTATTTGTTTAGAAAAGTGTGAGATATGATCGCGCTGCCGGATGTTGAAAATGTATCTTGCGATATTGTTGAAGACAATGCTAAGTTTTCTGAGACTATTATGGTCAGGCTTGCAAAAGATCTCGCATCCGAAAAGTAAAGTAGGTAATAGAAGAGTTTTTGCTAAAATTAATTTAGTTTTCGTTGGTAGAAGATGTTGAGTAGCCCATAAAGTACGAAGCCCACTATAAACTTTGCCGATGATAGAATTAATGTTAGTATCCCAAGAGAGATTCGAATTAAAAATCACACCAAGGTTTTTAGCGGAGACTTGATTGATGTGAACAAGCTGAAGGCCTGAGAGAAGATCAGGAGCCCTACGGTGTATGAAAATTACTTTAGACTTATCAGTATTAAGTCGAACGTCGTGTTTAATTGACCAGTCATAAATTCTGGCAAGATCTTCGTTTAGGAGGTCTATAGAAGAGTTTGTTTCATCAGTGGGGCAGCTTATCATAAGTTGTACATCGTCAGCGTACATATGAATTTTGCAGTGTTTAACAATGTTTGGTAGATCGTTCACGTATAAGGAGAAAAGAGTGGGTCCCAGGATTGATCCTTGTGGCACTCCACTATGTACACTTAAGAAATTCGAACTATTCTTACCAATGCAAACACACTGTTTTCTTCCACTTAAATAAGACTTGATAAGGGCTACGGACAAAGAAGAAAAAGCGAAAAGGTCTTTAAGTTTTTTACAAATGACCGCGTGGTTGACTGTGTCAAATGCATTCGAAAAGTCGAGCAATGATAAAAGCGTTGGATGATTCTTATCCAATGCGTTACGAATCTCTTCTACCGTTAATATCAGGGCAGTGTTACAGCTCCTTTTAGGCCGAAAACCAGACTGACGTATAGTTAGGAGATCTTCGTTACTTAAATAGCAACGAATTTGTTTTAGTGCTAACTTTTCGAAAGCCTTCGACAAGTAAGGTAGAATAGCGATTGGCCTGTATTCAACCGTATTCCTCATTCTTTTCTTGGGGACCGGGACTATTTTTACTTTTTTCCATTCAGAGGGAAAGGTAGAAGTAGTGAATATAGTATTAAAGAGTGAGGAAGTAAATAAGGCAAAAGCAGTTTTATAAACTTTGGGCTAGTCTAGACCAGTAGCATTGGATTTTACTGAGAGGAGTGCTTCAACAACATCTACTTCGGTGACTCTATTGAAGCAAAAAGCCCCTTCAGTGTCATTTTCAGTGCTATACTCTGGGGAAGCAGGGCTGCAAGAAGGATTACCACATGAGGAGATGAAGTTCAGGTTCAGCTGGTCACAGTTAACATCAGTGGGGACTACCATATTTTTCCTACCGATGCCTAGTTCGCGAAGATTCTTCCACATATTCGTAGAGTTTCCCGGGGTAGATAGGTTGAACTTATGATTATAAAAAGCTTTTTTGGCAGATCTGATTTTTCATCTTTTTTTTTCATCATCAGATCTTTCACTGTTACAGATATACGTAGAATCGAAAATGTGCAAAAAAGGTTTTAAAATTTGCCTTACGTCGTTTGTCTTTTAATAATGTCCCTTATGTTCATCATTCTTACCATTCTAAATGGCTCCTACTTGAAATATAATCTCTTGAACTGAGCTATATATAGCTCAGAATTCGATATATCTTGTTGTTGTACTATTTTAAGTTTAAACATACAAACTTATCTGAATTTCTAAATCTGTCGATTCTTAAATGGTAGATTGAAATAAATAAATTGCTTACTAAATTACTAATAGCTCAGCGATTAATACACTATGTTCAATTTATTTGTGGATTTAATTATTTTTGGAAGAAATGTACTTTACTTTAGTTGGAAATAACTATTAATTAATAAAATACAACTTTTAGTTAGTCTTTCTTAACTTGAGAATGTTTAATTGTAATAAATTGGGAAACAAGATTAAAAAACTTTTTTGTTTTTTATTACTATTAATTATGGTGAAATCAATCACTGGATTCTGTCAATGACTCTTCATTACACAAATCTTTATTATCTTGATTGTCAACATCGTTGTCAAGAGGTATGAAACTATCATCAGTGGCAATTTTGTCCTCTGGAAGAAGCACTTCTAAGGTTTCTTTCGAAAATAACTTTTTTGTTTCCGATGTTAACTTTCTGGGGCAACTAATGAGTGGATCAGAACTCAATAGCAAGCTCTGAAGAACATCAATGTTGTAGTCTCTCCTAGGGAACTTTCTTACGTAGGTAAGCCGGTAGAGTCTGTATGTTAAAATTTTTATTATTTAGCTAATCTTTTATTCATTTTTTAGATTAAAAACAAAATAGATAAACTTTCCTGAAATAAGCACTTTCTGGCTTTTGCTGCTTCTTCAGAAAGCTGTCCAATAGAAAACGTTTTCAATTATTGTAGGCCAATGGATTAATATCTTAAGCATGGTGAGAGTCATAGGGTACCATGGGTATAACTCGACCTAAAGTCTGGCTGTATATATTGCGTATAATTCAAATTTTAAGGTGTCAAATCCACTTGAAATGGTCTCCAAAATGATTTTGAAACGAAATATTTCACCGGCAAATCTGACACAAATCTTTGTCGTTTTTCGTTTTAAGTTGCCATTTTTTAAAGGGAGTTCATAAGCAAGATGTAGAACACTCTATAAAAAGCCAGATTCGTGCATGTACGAGTAAGATTGCCAATCCAATAGTTTTTCATTAATTCTGGTATTTGACATAGGTACTGAAATTATTAAAATGTTTTGAAGTTGACCCGAATATAAAGCATTTTTGTGTTGATGAAGTTTCGGACACTGCATTACATATTTTTCCATCGACCATAGTAAAAAGTAATGTAAGTCATACTTCAAGATTGGAAATTTCGGTTTTGACTAGAGAGCCGATTTTGTCTCAATAGTTGTGTTTTACCAAATGATTTTTGTACCACAAATCAGCCGCGAGGAAACAAGTGAGCTTTGGAATATAGAAGCATGTGACTCTGCACTATTTTCGGATTTTTGCATTTGCTCGGATCCGTCACAAACCCACTTAGTAATTAGTTCGAGGGACTTACACTCGGTTTCATTTAAAGTTTGTTTTACATGCTGCAAAAGCACTAGTATCGATGTGTCCTGAAGACTGACTTCGGGTATGGTTTCAGTCACAGTATATGTCCTCGACAGGACAACAATCTTTATTGGCTTTTTGAAGCAAACTATAGCAAAACTGTAGAAAAACCCCTAATTTGTTGCTGAGATAATTTCATATGATTTTCTCGATAACCCTGCTTCGACAAACATGAATAGAGCCTGAAGAATCGGTAGTTTTTCCTTATTTTCTTTAAGGCTATTATACTAAGCTTTTTTATACTTAAGTGCTTTTAGAGGAGTCTTTAGAATTTCCATTAAAACTTTCGATGCCACATTTTTTTCCAGATTCCCTTAATTTCATTTGAGTTGCAAACGTTAATTTCTCAGTTTGAAGTGTTTCCTTAACGGTTATAGTTTTTCTAGTGCTTAATTCTACAAACGGCTTTTCAGGTCGCCCAGGTCTGGCAATTGCGATTGGAATTGTGAATGTCCCTTCAAGCCACAATTTATTTTTTTATAAAAAGTTTTGAAACTTTTGGCTTATACATACTATATGTTACATTTGTAGTTCTTCTTATGAACAATGATTATTTAATAAAAATTTTTTGGTCACAACCCTTGAAACTGATGACCCTAATGGAAAAAATGATTTATGTTAGCGTTTCAACGTCTTTTAGAGCCTTATTGTGTGTAACGTAGACACTCACGGTATACTCTGATGACTAGAACATATTAAGACGCTTTAAAAATCATCCAAATCACAGAAAACACTTCCACAACATAAATATAAAAAATTATAATTTAAAAATCTTGTATGGCGTATGAGTAATTTTAATGCGAAATTGAAAAACTCATTCACACATTTTTAATTTTTTTTAATTTTGGTGGGGGCTAACGCCCCCATTTATTATGCTTAATACAAGCTTAAAAACTAAGACTTAAACTAATACTAGGGCTTAAAGCTAAGGATGGTGAAGGAGATCGAATTTGAGGGAAAGTGTGCTGCGATTAAAATCGAAAACGGAAAGGTTGGAGTTTACCTTACGCAGCATACGGGAGATTGGTTCGTTAGAGCCATATGTGGTGCGGTGGATAGGTAGATAAAAGAGACGGGTGGAACGTAGATTACGAGGGTTAGTGTTAAAGAAAATGGAGTTGCAAAGAGGCATGCAATCGACGGAGCCTGAGAGGAGTCGGTGAATGAACAAAATGTCTGCTGCGTCCCTTCGTTCCTCAAGGGTATTCAGGTTAATGAGTTTGAGACGGTCTCGATAGGGAGGTAAGATTAGAGGATCGTTGCAAGGTAGACCTCGAATAGCAAAGCGAAGAAAACGACGCTGGATCCTCTCAATACGAGATACATGGACTCGTTGAAAGGGACACCACGCTTGGCTAGCGTACTCGAGAAGGAGGCGAACGTAAGTGATGTATAGTGATCTAGTCACGTACGGGTTGCAGAATTCTTTGGACCATCTTTTAACGAAGCCGAGTGATGGCCGTCGAGATGGTAAATTCGTTGAGGAGACTTCTTGCACTTACGTGAGAAAGTAATCGATTGACATTTGGAGACATTGAGTTCTAAGCAGTTCTTGATGCACCAGGTGGAAAAACTATTTAGATCTATTTGAAGGATGGTGGAGTCTTGTTGTGAGGAAATGGGTTTCAAAAATTTGGTATCGTCAGCATAGAGAGAAAGTGTTGAGTGTTGAATGAGCCTTTGAAGGTCGTTAATAGTTAGGATGAAGAGGAGTGGACCTAGGTGACTACCTTGAGGAACACCTGAAGTGGCCAAGAAAGGGGCCGATAGGACAGATCTGAAACGAACATTATAAAAACGATTATCCAGGTAAGAAGATACCCATTTAAGCAAAATGGGTTCAAAGCCCAGGACGGACAATTTGAACAGGATTAGTTTATGTGATATCTTGTCAAAAGCTTTACTGAAATCAGTTGTTATAACGTCAACTTCTTTACCATTTTCTAAGGCTGAGAGAACAGAGGACACGAATTCTACGAGGTTAGTGGTAGTTGATCTACCCTTCAGAAAGCCGTGTTGATTGGGGGAAATAAAGATTTACACTGAAAGCTTAAGGCTTCATGCAAAATACTTTCGAGGAGTTTGGGTATATGGGAAAGTTTAGCTATAGGGCGGTAATTAGTGACTTCGCTCTTTAATCCCTTTTTGTGTATGGGTGTTATGAAAGAGGACTTCCATATCTGTGGAAATTCACCTTGAGAGAGCGATAATCGGAAGAGATTAGCAAGGGGGCGTGAAAGAGTTGAGGAACACTTTTTAAGAAATATGGATGGAAGGCCATCTGGGCCGGGTAAGTATTCATCATTAAGTTGTTGTAATTTGTTTTCTATTACTGTATGATCAAAGCTATGAGAAATAGTAGGGCCAATAGGGAAGTTAAGTAGGTATTTGAAATAAGAGGGATCCGGTACGAAGGAATCATCGGCAAAAGATTGCTTAAAAAAAGTAGCAAAAAAGTTAGCTATGGTATGCGGGTCAGTTGATGATATATTTTCGTATGAGAGGGATGGAGGAAAACCGTCGGATTTTTTTTTGTAATTAACGAATTGATAGAAAGACTTAGGATCATTTATAAGCCTTGATTGCGCACTATCAAGGTATCGCTGATAGAGAAACTTATAGAGCTGGGCGAATTGAAGGTATGACCCGAGATAGTTTGAATAGTCAACAAAAGAGTTGGACCGGAGGAAAACTGTCCATAATTTGTTTCTTTTGTTACGTAAAGAGCGAAGTTTACGATTATACCACGGGGGGCTCGTAGAAGAGGTCCTATTACGCGAAAAGGGGACATAGAGAGAAATAGAATTAAGTAATTCTCTGTAGAAAATAGAGAGAGTACTTTTAAGGGGCATATTGGCGAAATCAAATGAACACTTACTAAGATATGCGTTAATTTTGCGGAAATTCGCTTTATGAAAGTCGTAAGAAGTGGTAGCTGCAGATGGGGTGGGGCGGAAAGTAGAGTGGTGGAAAAGAGAAAGAAGAAGTGGTGGGTGAAAGTTATCAATGGTCGATAGTGAAAGGGGACAGAGCGACACAGAGGAGTTTATGGGGTCAGTGGTGAAAATGAGGTCTAATTGCCTTCCCATATAGTTGGAGACTCCACTAACTTGGCATAAGCTAGAGTCTGTGAGCTCATCGAAGTAAATACTAAATATTGCAATTTATGGCGGTCATTTCTTTTTGCATGGCAGGTTATAATACAATATATTAAAATCATTAAAACTTAAAAAAAGAATCAATATTTACCATAATGTTTTTAAACACTAATTTTAACAAAATAGAGAAAGTATATATTTCCAAAATTCAACTAAAATTATTATTAATACATTTTTTATTTCTTTTTAATATTTTTGTACAAATACGTTATAAATGGAAAGTACAAACAGTGTATGCAAATGGAAGAAATGTATTAAGTAAAAAAAGTATCTGCGATCTGTAGTTGTTAAGGAACTAGAAGCAAGAGCAGATTCCCAAGCAAAAAAGATTAACAATTAAATTGCAAATTGAATGACTGGGGTCATTATAAAATAACATAGAAAGCAGAGTAACAAAAATGAAAAGATGATAATTAATAATTAATAAAACAAAACAGTTAAGGACAAGACATGGGAAGCGAAAATTGTCTATGTCAACAGACAAAGCAGACCAAGAACATCTCTGCAGTTTAAGTCTAAAAGCCATGATTTCATTTGTTTAAGGAAACTGGACTCATTACGTATACGTCTTATAATATAAGATAGCTTGTTAAAAAGTCTAGCACCGTTTGTCGTAAAAAAATTAAAAAAAGATTTGCCCATTGTGATGAGGGACGATATTTTGTTCAGTTATTCTAAGTCGGTAGTCAGATGAGCGTCTGTTTAATAAATAGCCAGATCTTTTGAAGAATACCTTCAAAACTGTATAACAATATAAATGTTTCAAAAGTAAAATGTTAAGGTGTCTAAAGAGAACTAAGCTATTAAACCGTCGGTGTTTGGTACAAATGAAACTAATAACATGTTTTTGGGTAAACAGAAGAGGATGCGTTTTATTATAGTGAGTGCCACCCCAGGAATATAAAGCATATTCCAGTTTAGAATGCACTAGACCATTATAAATACGCTTAAGAATACGCTGTGAGCAGTAAGAGTTTAGATTTGCCTAGTAGCTGCCATCAGATACTTCTTAAGTACAGTTGTGTGTGCCAACCAATTCATCTTCCAGTCAAGCAAAACTCCAAGATATTTGAACTGATTAACCTTTACTATACTAAAACATATGTCAGAGCAAGATTTTTTGTCAAAATATGTCTGCGAGTTTAGATCAGAATTACAAATAGTCATACCATGCTTATGCAGTTGCCACTATGAAACAGGAAGGGTCCATAGTCTACTTCTACACCACTCTGATTAAAAAACATAATTTTTGTTTTGTCACTTATAACCATTTTATGCATGCTTCAATATCATTATTGATGTCAGCACAAAGATTTAATTCTGAATTGTTTGTGAGAACAAACGCCATACCGTCTTTGTACTCTATTGGAAATGTAGAATCGAAACCAATCATGAATAAAACCTCTAAAACCACATTTGTAGAGTTTACTGAGATGTACTCGTATAGCAAGATCTGCAGCATCAAAGGCTTTAGTTATTTCTATGAACAGTGCAGCGGTTAGATTCCTATTATTAAAACCGTTATATATTTCAGCGCAGAATTTTAGGAGGTTGAATTTTCCATTTGAAAATTTTAAGTTTACAATCACAATCATTAGCTCACTTAGTCACTTATTGAACAACAACACCAAATTGTCAAGCATTACAAAAAAAAATGCAAATAATGCAACAGTGAAGTTTGAACTCATTTTGTCGCGCCCCACGCTTTCTAAAAAAAAAAGAACTGCATCATATTGACCCATGTATAAATACCATTCGCTTCGCAAAGCTTTTAATTCTCAATTATACTTTTTAGAAAGACTTTTTGCCAGGTTTTTGATGCAAATAATCCTATGTGCTAAGGGAGTAATGCTTGCTTATCACAAATTCTTAGATAGCTAAGGAAACAAGGATCTATTTTCAATTTAGATTCTTTTATAAACAAGAGCTAATTTAAAAGGAACAGCGCAAAAACAAATAGAGAAAGAACTAATAATACATGAAGGATATATTTATTTTATTTAATCCCCCATATAACGCGGACTCGAGCACTAAATAAGTTACGTGAAATTGATCGTGATATAGAAAATTTAGCAAAAAGGAGCCAGAAAAATCTCAACGCACCCTTGGGAGGTTTTCGCCCAACCGTGGTAACGATACTTCCTGATTGTGATGCATACAAAGACCAAGTGGTTGGAAGTATTTAGTTTGAATCATATAACGGGCTTTATACAGCATATGAGCAAAGAAAGAAGTTTTTGCCAGATTCGGTATTCTCCAAACCATTGTATCCGATAATGGTACAAATTTTACATCGGAATTTCGGATCATTTTTAAATGTAACAACATTCATTATAAGCTGATATCACCAACACACCCATCTACAGGCATACAACATACAAAATTACATCGGCTACTCACGCAGTATCGAAAGACGGATAGCTCGACAACAGGTAAGAGTACAGCCGAGATGATACTCAAATTTACTCTACGCGAGAGGATAGACTTATTGCGAAACAACAATGAAGATGCGGCAAGACAAATCGAGGAATGGGAGACTCAGTTCAAGTCCGCTATTACCAGAACAAAGAGTGCAAGTGAAAATTTGGGGGAGTTACCTAAAGAGTTGGCCATTTACATTACAGCGCATATTGACCAAATGAGATCCACTTATGTTGAAGGTATTAACACTGATAATATCCAACAGTTCTCAACCAAAAACAACTGATGGCTTTGATAGAGAATCTGTAACAAATATTTCTGATGGGCAGTTACCACATACAATGGTAACACAATCTTCCTCATTGGTACCTGATATTTCACCGAAAATTTATGCCATAAGTGAAGCACGGAGGGAGCAAACAAACCAGCGTTTTGAACAGAGAACATCCAGCAGGATACCACGACAAGGTGTACCCTACCAATACTAGCATTAATTGGGGGGAAGACTTCTACAAGAGACGAATATTTTTCTGGAGAAAGCACTATTTTTCTCCTTGAAAATTTGCTTTCAGGCTCATGGCGTGTTTACTTTTACATCCATTTATACATTTGATACAATATGACACAATTGCGCAGCCAGAAAATCATCGAGAAAAAAGTGTCAGCTCCCTAAATTTCGAATGCTCAAGTTTCCTTTTATACTGAAAAGATAAATTTTGTTATTTAAAAATTATACTTTTTTTTATAACTCCAATGAACAGATTCAAATGGCTCGAGATATCCAATGCCATGTTTAAAAGTTTTATTCTTAGAGAAGTCTTTCATCGAAAATCTTTTGCCACGCTACCCTATGTGGCAATGACAACACAATCCTCATTGATGTTATGTGGAATTTATCGATATTGAATAATTCATAGTGCAAATGGATACCGAAACATTGTACTCTACACTAGATCTCACGAACAAGAACTGAATTATTCATGAGGAGAGTTTACTGCATAACGAATTAATTATTCTACCATTATCCACTTGAAGGTGTCAAATTCAAGCATTCTAAAGGAACATTGTATAAATGGGTGACATTATGGGATGAAGTCGTTATTCAGTGATTACTTTGCTCATGTATGGAGATTTTGGAGTGAACTTTTGGAAAAAGAAATTGCCGAAATGCGTGATTGTACCAGCTAGTCGTGCTCATAAACAATTTCTGAAAGTCTGACCTTCTAAAACACATACAGTCATACACAAATATACATTTCATCATACAGAAAAAAGTTAATTACTTTTAATTTAATAGAACCCCGTCAATCCGTTAAAATTGGGTAAACAATGCAATTTTCGTTTCTGATACCGGGTTTAATCAATATCAATAATTTCAGCACAATAAAAAAAAATATCGGTTTACATTTTTTTTAAATATTTTCAATACCAGACTAAATGCGACCAGTCTGACGGGACAGAAAAATGAGAAATGAATTTATAAAAACAAAAACCGGACGAAATTTTGTTGACATGGGAATATTTTAAATTTACCTCACATTGAATTGAAAGTCGTTTGTCTGAATTTCGTGGTAGTCCCGGATGCCAATCAATTCAAATTGGTTTCAGTTCTTGTTTATTAAGAAACTAATTCATTTAGGTACAATTTTCAAGAATAGTTACTTTTTGCATAGTTGTTTCAACAGTTTTCTTTGAATAAATAAATAATGGAAAAACAGAAGGCGAAATTGAAAAACCCTTTAAAGTGGACTGTTTAGTAGAAGGAATTTTTATTGTCATTTTAGTTAAATGCAACGTTTCTAGGGTTATGAGATCAACGTGGATGTTTCTGATGTTCCTCGATCACATAATAGACTTAAAATCAAGGGAATATTGTACCTTTTACGGAGGGAATTTCTTGTTTCCTGCATTAGTGTTTTAAATAAATTACAACCACGCAGATTTTTGGTGTTTTTTTTGGAAATTTCGCTTCGAATTTTGTCCCGAGGTACCTGGATTTTGATTTGCTTGTTGGTGCAGAATCCGTTCACGTACCTACATAGGAAAAAATTAAGTACAGTGAAATAAAATGGAGATGGAAAGTTTTTTATTTTACAAAATTTGAATCGTTACTATATATCACGATATCAATCAGTACCTGTTACAGATCACATCCCAATCTTCGCTTTTGAAGGACTAATTTCCGGTAGAGTGCGAACAAGAAATGATTTTCAAAGCATTGCGTTGTTTTATAATTACCCAGATCTGCAAGGGGCTTTGCGTGTTGAACACAAACCTCGCATAATATCCATATGGGAACCATGGGTGTGGAACAAATGCATCTTTGGTCGGATTTTTAAGGGTTTTCATCTCACTATATGAGGAACGATCGAAAAGACCGATGACTTGTCTTTTGAACAGAACTTACTCACAACATCTAAACTTGGGCTTTTTACAACCAAATTGTAGTTGCTGCAGACATAAGCCATGAAATGAAACGAAAAGAATCCACTGTAGCATTAGCTTATTATTTGATACAGAGGCTGCTTCTCGCCCTCTTATTCAAACTGGAGGCCAGAAAAAGCCTCACAGTTAGAGGCTAGATATTAATAAAAGAACAAACCTTAGTTGGACTATTGGATCCACATGTCTAGCGACCAAGCAGATCTGTCCAAAGCTGGATCTGAATCACTCTAAGGGTTTAATATTTTTAAATAGAAAACATCTCAGCGCCATAGGTGTCATCACTGGACTTTACAAATGATTTCTGCAGAAGCTGCATGGACGAGGAGGAAGAAGGGACAATCCAACAACTACTCTGTTCAAGCACAGCTATCTCCACTTAGAAGCTTTATTCTACCATGACTTAAGCGATCTGGAGAATATAGGCGTTAACGTTCTCCTACGCTTCATTATAAGTTCAAGTTCCGAGAGTATGAGGATCACTTGTCCACGTGGCATCACAATCGGCCAATAGGCCTTAGTGGGTTGGTCTTTCTAACAGCCACTCTTAGCTAAGCTACCTAAGCTACCTAAGCTACCTAACCTAAAGCCTCAATAGTTTTTCTAGTTCCTTGAACTGGCTATCTGGCATACTAAGGTATTGGTACTCTTTTGCTATTTTGATTTGTTCTCGATTCAGATGGCCGTGGCGTGTGGTCATAACTGCGACTCCCTAGTTCTTAAAGCATTAACTATGCGAGCAAAGATTACAATTTTTTGAAAAGGCAATAAGTGACGTTCATCAAGAAATCAAGACTCTCAAAAATCACATCCCAAGACCTCGGTCATGCCAGAAGTCCATTTCGTTCACCTGCTCGGGATGAAGTTTGTTTTTATCACAGAACATTCGGCACCAACGCTCAACGATTTACTAATCCATGTTCGTTCAATCAATCGCTGTCCATTATAGGGGCCGTGTATGACAGCAATAAATTCTCCACCACATCAGTCTCAGTCTAACTCTATATTCGACCCATTCGTCTCATATCAACACATACCGCATCAAAGTGATTTCTTCATATTTCAACCTGCGAAGAAAACTATCATAGCCTTCTTCGTCGCAGATGTGTCCACACACCTAATTGGAGCTGATTTTTTAAAACACTATTCTCTACTGGTCGACCTAAAAAATCAACAAGTCATTGACTCCATCATTTGGTTATCATCGAGAGGTAAGTTAATCAAAACTTATTATTCCACGATATTTGCAATCCATCAGGGAACCACGTGTGCAGATCTGTTATCCGAATTCATTAGTTTCACCTAGTCCAGATATTTCTTGTGCTTGAACAAAAAAAAAAAGACTTGGCCTATCGAATCATAACAAATTGATATCCAGTTTTCGCAAAGTGTAAGAAGCTCGCTAGTGTTTAAAGCTGCAGCAGCAAGAAAAAGAAATTCAAGACTGATTCAACAAAGGTATCATCAGGACCTCTAGCAGCCGGAGGGTCAGTCCTATTCATTTCGTGCTGAAAAAGAGGTCAGGTTGGAGACTTTGGGATGACCAGAAACTCATTGCGATCACCCAGCGGGATAAATATTAGCCGCCGCTAGTACAAAGAACACGGAAAGTTGGTCTTCTCAACTATGGATCTAGAGAGTGCTTATTTACAGATACCGATGCATGAAGATGATACCAAGAAAACAGCCATCATAATTCCATGGAGACTTTTTGAGAACCTTGTCAAAAATACCACCCAAACATTTAAAATGTTGATTGATACAGTCTTTCGGGGTCTCAGCTTTGTTACCCTTTTTCGTACCCTGTTTGAGTATGCCAGTCACCTTTGTTTCCCGAATCGTGGGTATGCAAGGTCGATTCATCCGCTTTGGTCTCCGTGTTCTGCCCAGGAACGACCCTTTAATCTTATCTCTCTATCAGGACCGCCTCAAACTTCTCCAGAAAAAAAGTAGGAAAATTGCTGACATTCTTTTCATTCACTGACTGCTCTCAGGTTCCATCGACTGCGCATCTCCGTTCAACTCAACAACAATCCACGTAATTTACTTTATCCTCGTCTCTACTATCTACCGGTTCACCGCAACTCTTATAACTCCAACGAACCAATCTCCCGTATGCCCCTAAAAGTCAACTCAAACCTCACCGTTTTTTATTTCAACAGCACTCCTTGTCCCAAAAAAGATCTTCTCCATCATTCCCTTGGTTCCTAACTCTTAAGTTTCTCTGTTAGTTGTTAGTCCTAGTTTTTAAGTTAGATGAACCTTGTATTATGGGGCCTCACCAAAAATTAAAATAAGCCAATTGTGCAAAAAAGACTTCACATAATAATGTTAAAATCCAGAACCCATATTTTCTATATGAAAGAATACTCGTACTTTAATACAGAAAAAATTCCACAATTTGGGTCAGCGAATTAACATACAAAATATATTCCATGCTCTCAACATTGCGATAGAGTTGGTTTCGGGTTCATTTTATTTCAGTTTAATTCACTGGATTACAGGCTTCAATAATTTCATTTATTTCTAATTCAGTGCAAATTGACAAAAAAGAAAACAAAAATGCAAAAAAATGTTGTTATCTGTTCATTTAACAGAGAGCAAAATAATCCTCTTTGCATAATCCTATTTTTTAATTAAATTTATTTGCTGGATATAAGCGAATTTTTTTTAATGTTACCAGGGCAAAGGCCGTCCATGTGCAGATATTTTACAAATAGGAGAATTTCATTATTCGGACTAATCAGTGCTCAAAATGAAGTTTGGTGCTTCATAAAGATATGCCATCAAATCCGTTGTCAAACGAATATATGCAGCAGACTAATTCAATTGTTGTCCGTCCAGTGAAATGTAGTTGTCAACCGGTTTGTGAATGAGGGATTAAATGAATTTATTTTTACTACAACGAATTTTGTGCTATTTGCTTAAATAGGGATTACGATTATCTATACATACAGTCAGTTTTATTTTACTCTACTAAAAATATGCTTTATGATGAAAACTGTTGATATAATTGAGCCCCCCACGTGCCGAGGTATGTACACAATTCTGAGAAGCCGGTACTGCAATTGCGCTACATAAATTTAAAAGTTCCTTTCTTTGGCTCCAGGCAAATGAGTGGGCACACTGTTTGTCAAACGGCACTGGCACAGAAGACTAGATTGGACCAAAGAACTTATGTACATACCATTTAATAGCATAATATGGCAATACGGGTGTGAAGTATGAGAAAAGCTTGAGGTTATGAAAATGATTTTTGTTTACATTCGAGTCATGAGATATTGAAACCTCACAGAACCAAGCACAGGGACCTCTTCTGCAATGTGGAGTAAAAGTGATGTCACAATGTGAATTGGCTGCCATTTTGTTTTCACGAAAAGTTTACCTGAAGCTGTAAAATTGACGATTGATTAAGTTGAAAAAATTACATCGGTCAAATGACCACCACCTGAGTTGATGCACATCTGTGCTCGTTTTACAGCATTTGGAATCGTTGCTCGCAAAACATCTGACTCCCAATCGGTGATTTCTTCTTCAATGTTGGCTTTCAAGACTTGCAAGGTTTGTGGTTTGTTGTATATCACCCTCAGATCTGGTGGTCTGGCCGGCCAATTCAAATCGTCAAGACGGGAAACCAAACGGCCTGGAAATTGGTGATTCTACTATAATCAACAATGCTCTAGCTAGACCCAATTCAGCGACTTCTGTCTGTAGCGCTCAACAATTACGGTTAGGGTGGTGTAGTCGGTGCCCTCAAAAAAATAAAGGTCAATCACTTTTCCATTGCAAATGCACCAAGCAGTCTCTTTGAGGGGGTGCAATGAATCTACTTTCATGTGGATTCTCCGTTCCCCAGAAATGTAAATTTTTGTTTATTCACAATATCCGCTTAAATGGAAATGGGCTTCTTCGCTCATTAGGATTTTGGATACGAAATCATCCCCTTTTTGCACCTCATGCAACTTGCATGAGAGTAAGTTAACCTCATTTGGCAGTCAGCAGGCATCAATTGGTGAACGCTTTTCACTTTATAAGGGAACATCTTCAGGCCTTTCACCAAAATTCGATGCAACGAATGTCTGCTGATGCCAAATTGTGGGCATCGTTGTCTGGTCGATGTTTTTGGACTTCCTCGGACGTCCTCAGTGATATTCCCGGTCGAATGAGCAACACGGGGCTGCCCACTTTCCGTGGACTCAGTTTACACGAGAAGCTCAACCTATCGCTTAATTGTTTGCGCACATGGTGCAGGACAACGAGGAAAATGATGACAAAATTCACGCTGCGTTAAAACAACAGAGCGGAAATTGGTCAAATAAACAGTAATGGTAATTAATCGTTCCTCAGACGTGTATCGCTCCATTGATTATTATTAACTAATTCTCGACCTGTCTGCAACATAAACGTCAAAGCACAATGATACCTGATGCATTTGCAGAAATCATAACACATTCACATTATGACATTACTTTTGCCCCACCTTGTACTGCGCCACCTAGTTGAGAGGGTCTTCCTTCCAGGTATACACTCTTCTTATCAAATCTGTGAAATTGGTATATGCTCCCCATAGAGTCATTCCCAGCAGCTTTGAATACATCGGCTGGTAAGCAGTTACGTCTAGCTGATTTGTTGGATTTTAGCTAAGTTATTGGTATCCTTACTTCGTTTCAGTCTAAGTTGAATGGTCTATTCTACCTGACTGCTATTTGGCTTCTTTGCCGTTATACAGTTTGCAGAAAAAGTTTTTCCATATTCTTAGCAACGACTGCTATTCTACTCTCCTACAAGTTGTCATTCTTCATCAGTACAGATTTCTTTATCGGTCTTCTTGCCTTATCAGGTTCCTTTTATCTTTTGTTAAAACTTCCGTACGTTATTCCTAGTGTAGATCCTCTCAATATCTTCGATCTCATGCTTCTCGTGCGGTTTTTCTTCCTCTGGAGAAGCCGATGTCGTTCCCTTATGTTCTGCTCGTAGAGCTCACGAGCGGTTCTCGTTCTTCATTGTAAAGCGTGCTTGCCCGCATTCTTCATCAAACCAAGGTGTTCGGGTGAAATGCATCACATCAGTTGCAGCGACTATGCTGGCATGTTGGCCTACCGCCTACCGCCTACCGCCAACCGCCGTCTTCGGTATTTGATGCTGGCGGCATAGGACTTGTTGAGAGATTTCTGGATTCACGTTTGGCGAAAATTTTGGCAGTCTCTTGCAATTTCAATTTGTTCACGCTATATCTTCTCGCTGTAGTTCTTCTTTGTTGTGGCGTTTGGGAAATCCGACTGCGACAAAGAAGCCAAATATTTGGATATAATCCTGGATAACAAACTTCAATGGACCAAACATGTTATATCGAAAGTCTATAAGGAGCTGTCACTCTTTTGGCAGTGCAGAGGAGCCATCGGCAAGACATGGGACCTGTCACTGCTTTGGTAAGAAGCCAATTACATCTATGCGTCGGTTGTAATAAGCTCTCACGAAAATAAGTGATTGACATTCGCTGTGCCCAAGACTGGTTTCGGCCATAATCTGAGTTAGGAAACGAATGCAGTCGGTTGTCCACTGACGGGTCCAAAACCAATATAGATTTCAGATTTCACTTCTGGTTAGGAAAACTTGTGTCTATCTTCCAAGTGGAGATATACGCAATCCTGCTGGCAACAAACTATAATATGTATATTATGAGGAACTGATGAAGGAGGATAAATTCACTGAGTCTTGTCTGGGTCCCAGGTCACTATGTGATCACGGGAAATCAAATCGCAGTTGAACTTGGCAGGCAAAATTCGGCGGAGAGTTTTTCAGGATCCGAACCTACATTGGGTGTGCCTGCATCATCGGTTAAAGCTACCGTTTACAGTTGGTTTTCATATGAGCGCAATTGCAGATGGTATGACTCTCCAGGTTGCAGGCAGAACAAAGGAATGCTTGGCAATGTTTATAGTAATTCAACGGCCTTCCTGCAATCTCTTAGCAGGAAAGACTGCAGGTTGCTTACTGGCATCGTTACGGAGCTGGCACTTAAATGTTCTAGGCATAAGTGATACAATATCCTGTGATGCTTACTGTGAAAGTAATGACGACATCTCTTTGAATGTCGGGCTTACACTCTCATCAGGCTACAGATACTTTTCATGGTCCGGCTACTGTAAATGGCTGGCACTTTATCACTGAAGCGCTTCTTCATCTTTCTTCGATAAAATGTACGATGTAATTAAAAGGAACTTACAAAGCAAAGATTATAAGCATATAAGTTTGTATAACACCAGTTTTTACAAAGAACAGAACTGATATGGAATGATGACATGAAATGGATATGCACAAGGTCAGGTAAATCAGTTATCAGCTATTCGAAACTCAGCTACAAGTTGATCCAATAAATGGCAACTTAAAGATATTTTGTTTTCTTCATATAGTCACCTATAAGTTATGCTGCGTATTTTCCGAAGAATTACAATCCTGTCGTTAGTAGATCATTAACACTTTCATATAGATAGTGTGTTATTCTTTATTTAAAAAGGGGAAACCGTAAATAAATAATCCCTCGTTTTCTTTTTCGCTCCTACGTGCGTGTATGTATACATGTATGTCTTTCTTTCTTTGTGTTTAGAACAAATCCCTTTTGTTAACAACAACACCATTTTGATACGTGCAGATTCCACCACATGTGTCCATTTCGTCAACTCACTTTTAAACTCCATGGAATCATAAATCAACCATCAAATGGGTCACCAACTTCCTCAAACTGTCTGTCCATTTCTCAAATTCTCAATAGTTTTGTTAGCACCCACACTTTCTAACAAAACCATCAATTTCAATTTATCGAATTGAGATCCGTTGGCCATAAAAAGGCTGAAAGTTTCTTGGAGAAAAATTGTATACGTCACGTACGTTTTGTAGTCAATGAATGGCGACTAAGCGATTTCTGTCGTCCATTCCTAGTTTGATTTGGAATGACATAACACTTGGAAGTATACATATGTTCTCCTATAGATTCTCCATGATGGTGTATCTCAGTGCAAAGGCGTAATTGCAGTTCACCGTATTTGTTTGAAAACCATTAGAAGTTTAAGAGCGAATACAGAAGCGCAATAGATCAAAGCTTGCATATTAATAAGAAACCTTCTTTAATCGAACATTCCCACTCGATCGCATAATAACTTTTTTCTTTATTTATTTAGTACCTTTAATAAGTTATTATTCAGTTTTTCAAGAGATTTAGGATTTTCAGTTTTAATAATTTCTTAATTACTTAAACCCATTATTGGTAGCTACCCTTTTAAATGAGCAATAAGTTCATTATCTGGAAAATAGTAATTTTAATTTAAAAATCATTTTCAATTACAGTGATAAGGTTGATGTTAGCTGAATTATCGAAACGTAGAGTTGGAAAACTCCATAAAAATCCAAATATCATTTTGAGTTTAAGCTGAATCGTAAACTGGCGCCATAAAGTAGCATGGCTTAAATGTGGTTTCAAATGAAATATGCTTATTTCGAATACTTAGACTTTATTTTTCGTTGATGAAGGGGAAAAGAATTCAAGTAGTTAGATTGATTTTATCAATATGGTTAAGAATATGTGTTCAAAAATGAGTTTGATAAAAATCAACCACCACACTCAAATATTTGCAGGTATCTGTCCAGTCTATACGACTGAGTGTAGATTAAGCTTTCTGGCGCTAGGAAGAAAGCATTATTTTGTGCATCTTGAAAACCAGATGGCTTGAGTTCCATCTGCATTTATCTTAATCTGGCATTTTGCAAAATATTTTTCGATCTCGTTTAGTCAGTGCTGAATAAATATAAGAACGTCAGAAAATTCAACGCCAGAGGCAAGGACGGCAGTGTCATCAGCATACATGTCCATCTGCGTGCTCTTGTTACTAAAAAAATTTCAGATCTGATACATAAATATTAAATACATTTGGAGCAAGTATTGTTCCTTGGGGAACACCAAACCAAACGTTCTGAAAAAATGAGTAGGGCTACCCATATAAACTGCAAACATTCTTTCAATTAGGAAGCTTTGTACTATATTTACATTAGGAATAGGAAAATTGTAGTGGAAGAGCTTTCAAATAAGTGCATCACGACACACTGTATCGAAGGCTTTCTCTATATCTAGTAAGGCCATGCCAGTGGATTTTTTAAAAGTAGAATTATTTTATTCATGTTTTCTGATTCTGGTAATTCAGAAAATAAATTGAAAATCAGGAAGTATCACCACATCATCAAAGTGTTTATCCATCCTTGCTTTAGTTTTTCCAACTGTTATGTTTTTGTAGTTGTCAAAGTTACCAATGACATCCAGTTGTCAAAATATTCACTTAAGTTTGCCATTTCATCTTACATCGTTTTACGCTTGCCGAACGCGGGGAAATTATTAAAATCGTAATTCAGTCTTAGTTGTAAATACACAACGTGAATTTCGTCGTGAGTTCGGTCATTATGGCTTCAGTGTGCAAACAGTTTGTCCCACCGTGGAGAAGTTTGAGCATGAGTACACTCTTTTGTATCCTAAGCCACCAACCAGACAGAGATTGGTGCGAAATGAACAAAACATAGCCGCCGTAGCGGCCAGTATCGAAGAAGATCTAGAAACGTCGATTCGGCGCCGATCAGCTGAATTGGGCATCGCCAGAGAGTCAACCAGGCTTATTTTGCGGTTGGATTTGGACCAACATCCGTATAACTTGTGCTGAAGCAAGAATTGTAGCCCGACGACCATAGACAACGCCGTGAGTTCGCTAATTGGACGTTGGAAAAATTGACCGGAGATCCGGATTTTGGCCAAAAAATCATCTTCTTGGACGAGGCCCACTTTTGGTTCAGCGGCTATGTCACAATACAAAATTAGCGTTATTGGAGTGAATATAATCCACAATTGCTCGGCCAAGCATTTGTTTGGTGCGGTTTATGGTATGGCGATATCACATTACCCTATTTCTTTCGAAATGAGGAGACACGGTTACCGTCACTGGTCTCAGGTATAGAGCGATGTTAACCAACTTTCTGTGGTCAGAGCCAAGATCAATGTATCTGAGTTGTAGTTCCAACAAGACGGCGCTATATGTAATACAAGCGATGCAACGCTCGAAGTTGTGAAGGAGAAATTTGGCACTGTCAACGAAGCCGAGGCGGCTATGAATGATATGCTATTCGGCATATAATGGCATGAACATAGCTTTAAAATAAAGCCAGAATCAATTTTATATCTCACAACGTTTTTGTTTCATTTAAATTGTGAGATACATTTGTTATATGTCGTTAATGACTAATGTACGGAGGGTACCGTAAGACGCAGTGGTTGCTAGTTTCTGTAATATCATGAAGAATATTACCCCAGCAATAATACTTGCCTTAAGGCAACCTCATCATCGATGGTGGCAATTGATATCACTTCCTAGAATAAGCATCATAAACTTGCACTTAAATTGGAAAGATACTACGACGGTAGAACGGCCAGAAATTTCTTAATTAAAACTGCGGTTTCAGCTCAAATTACTGGTCCAAGAATAGATCTTACAGATCGTTGTTGCAAAATACTGCGTTGTTTATCATCGGGCTTAAATATCAATAAAAGTAAATTTAAAGAAGAATTTGCATTGGAAACCACACACTTATTAGTCGCGGAGTATGCGTGGACAACCTTCTTGCTCCTGTCTATAACACCGTGTAAGTTGGTTGGTAAGCAACTACATTATAGTAGCAAAATGGCGGCGCAGGTGTAGATTTCTTGTTCCTTTTTACGAACAGATAGCTTTGTGGTGTATGAAATTCGCCACACTTTGTTATTTTTTTTTTCACATTCCGAAATCAAACTGACAAGTGATGTCAAAAAATTTTCAGGGTTGATGTCATTGACAGAGATGTCTTGAATAAAAACCAGACTTTTATTTCTTGAAATACTTCTTGTCTGCAAACTACCTGTCTCCACTGGATATTTTGATTTCATGGAAATTTTCTTAACACCAGCAATGTCTCGTGGGGACGCAGTGTAAAGTGCTTATCCTTGGATCAGATATTGCAGATTACGCTTTGATATCAATAGGGGAGCATTCCGAATAGGCTGTTGAATCTAGAAATAAAAATATCAAGGTATTTAGGCAGGATCACACTCGAAAAGTCAAAAATGTAGACTTATTGCACAGACTTTTATAGTTAGCTGGACCCTAGGGAAGTTACCCCTTTTATAGTTATTGTGATAAATTTAAAAGTAATAATATTTATAAAAGGAATGAATTCGAAATATGAAGTTAACACGATCTAAGCTATATTCACATTAGGAAATATGATCCACTGCTTAATCAAAGCATGGGAATCTGTGATGACGATGCTCACGCACCATTATATTGGATACATACACGCGCTGGATGCAACATAGGCGAGATATCTGTGTCAGCAGTTCGCTTGGGCATATGAGAGGCAACGACCATGTGGCTGATGGATTGTGGCGTTAGCCTTACGACGGTGGCTTAACCAATAACTTATTAAATTGTGCTATTATCGGGGATAAATATTAATTGTAAAAGCTAAAGTACGTTTTTAATTTACGGACAAGTTGATCGTCCGATCGCAGAGGAATTCCTTAACTACGAATTTCTTAATTATTATGTCCTGTTATTTCTATATTTTTAATTATAAAATTGGGAAGAGGAAGTTGTCTGTACTTTTTCAGAGATTTTAATCAGTTGATTAGTTTTTGTGTAACAGGTTTTCAAACATTGCCATATATATATCTCCAAATTAAAAAAAAAACATGGACGGAACTATATTTTTTGTTCTATTTCTCTCGATGCAACTGTCTTAAAATTTAGAATAATGGCTTATAATAACAGCCTTAAATATGTCTTAAAAAAATCGGTAGAAGTGCTTCAGGTTTAATAAAGTTATGATCTCTTCTCCATATAACTTGAGCTACTGTGGGTCGGTACGATTTTATTCGATCTTCGAGGTAGCAATTTTTAGAGCACGCTCCTTAGAGTTTCTTTCAATTCAAATGTATTCAAATCAGTTTGAAGTGTCTCCACTCCTACGATCTAAGCTATCCCTAAAAAGAAAAGAACAAAATAAATAAGAAATTATTGGATCTGTTCCCGAGCAATCAAATATTTTGACTTATCTGCCTTTTGACCACTTATACTAGGTTAATACCAAAATATGCTGAAATGTGTTCTCTACAGAGTGAATTTTGACGTCGATTTCCTAATCAACATCAACCAAATGAAAAGAAAGGCTAACACATTTTTCCGTACAAAGTGCAAATAATGCATCAGTTAATGCCTCCGTTTCAGTCGCGTGTGAATTACTGTAAAGCCATCCTCAATCTCAACAACGAAGAGTGCAATTTTGTGCTGAAAATCATCATGAGCAACGAGCCGCATTTTCACTTAAGCGGTTACATCAATAAGCAAAATATTCATTTCTGGGCCACTGAAAATCCGCGTGTGATGCACGAAGAGCCATTACATCGACTCAAAGCCATTGCGTGGTGCGACGTTTACGCGTGAGGAGTGAATAAGGTCACTGTTACTGGCGAACGCTATAGGGCCATGATAAACCTTCTTACAACTGTAATTGGACGAGCGGGGCGAGTGGTGAACATGTGGTTTCAACAAGACGGTGCAACCACACATATAGCACGAGCCACAATGGATATTGTGAAGGAAGCGTTTCCTGGTCGCGTAATTCCCCTTTGGCGATTTTGTATGGCCAGCAAGATCGCTTAAATCAAGTTAAAATGTTAGTGTTAGTCTAGCAATCATTAAAGATAAAGTGTTTTGATAGACGCAGAATTGTATCTAGCTAATGCCCTTAAAACTCTTGTCTTGGTAACGTATCGACAATCCATACAGTAATTTCGTATACCTAATTTTTATTGGATTCGAAAGGTTTTCACTTGCAATTGTTCAGTTCCATACATAGAGTTCGAACTCAACTATTTTATCTGTTAAGTTTCGGAAAGGAACAGCTGTATTAATTATAAAAATACCAAATCGGCTTATCGTCTTGGTATGGAAATTTTTTCAAATTGTGTACATTTTTTGGTAAAAATGGAGGGGAGTCAGATTGATTTAGCAACGAGCTCATTATCATCATTAAAAATAAACATTAATTAAATTACGTGCCTTGAGTAATCCTTTTCAGCTTCATATGTCTACGTCCTTCTCAACCAATATGTTACAAAACATGCATCATCTGACAGTGTGTTTCTTTTTATCCCTTATAATTAAAACGGATTAACCTTTGTGGTGAAACAGTGTTCAAACAGTATTTGCAATTAGAATTTTATATTGATGCACGTGAAGGCTTTTAGGAACGTCATAAACTGGCTTATTTAAAATCATTGCAGTAAACATTTTATATATAACGCATTGTTATCAATATAGGATACGCACATGCGTCATCTATACCGGTTCAGAACTGAAAACAACACTCTATATGTCCCGAAATTCGATGGCCCGCTTTTGGCCACAAATAAATAATAATTAGAAAATTATAATTAGAAATTATATAATAATTAGACAGCTATTGCAAGATACTATGGGTGGCAATGGCTCAAGTGGTAGTGTATTGGCTTCCAAATCGGAAGGTTCGTTGTTCGAATCCCAGCCTCGTCCGAAAGACAATCTCTTTCCAGCCGACTTAATTCACGTAAGACGGATGGTTGCCTCTAGCACAACAACAAGTCCAATTATACTAATAATTTAGTCTCCCCATTAAATGTTGGACTGAAATAACTACTGAGCCCAAAAATCTTTCTTTCTCTCTCTGCCCCATTTTCCTAAAAACTTAAGACGTGCTCAGGCATATTAAGTGTGTTAATACCCACTTGAGTGTTAAGTTTAAAAAAAATAATAAATTCTATTGTAAAGGGGCCGCCATCTAACGTTTCTTTTTTTCAACTAGCTCATGTCTGATTTAACAGCTAATTAGTTTTATCCTTCCGGTTAATAATGGAAAATAATTTCATTCAAATGGCTGCCTCGGCTGGCCATGCAGTAGGCTACACGATCGGTCCAATTTTTAAGCACATTATGGATTGTGTGCAGCTGTATTTCACCAATGGCTTCACGAATATTGTCCTTTAAAGCGTCAACTGTCTCTGGCTTGTCGGCGTAACACTTATCTTTTACGGCACCCCACAAATAATAGTTCAACGGTGTCAAATCGCAGCTCCGAGGTGGCCAAACGACATCAGCTCTGCGGCTGATAATGCTATCTTCAAAAACAGGGCGCAAAACATCGAGTGTAGCTTCGGCTGTGTGGCACGTAGCGCCATCCTGTTGAAACCAAATGTTGCCAATATCCTCCTCTTCAATTTTTGTGAACAAAAATTCGTTCAACATGGCCCGATAACGATCGCCATGGACTGTAACGGCCACTCCTTGCTCATTTTCGAAGAAAAATGGCCCAATTATGCCTCTGGACCAAAATCCGCACCAAACAGTGACTCGTTTTGGGTGTATCGGCTTTTCAATGTATGCGTGCGGGTTTTCTGTGCCCCAAATGCGACAATTTTGCTTGTTTACATACCCGCCAAGATCAAAATGAGCTTCATCTGAAAAGATGATTTTTTTGGCAAAATCGGCATCTTCTCTAAGTCGATCGCAGGCCCACTTAGCGAAGCGTTGTTCAAGTATATACACAACCATATTCGTTCAGCGGAAGGATAAAACTAATTATCTGTCAAATCAAACATGAGCTAAGTGTTACCATTCACGAAATACTCGTAAGCACTAGTTGAAAAAAAAAACGTTAGATGGCGGACCCTTTATAATAGTTGCGATACAGAGTTAATTCAAAAAGTTTTTTTAAAAAAGAAAACAAGAGTTAGGACATATATTTTATTTAACTTTCAATGTAGTTCCCTGTTTTGTCTATACAAACAGGCCTGAATGCCATCGAGAAACTCTCTTCCTGTACGCAGGAACATCACCTTCATCACAATTCATTGAATGGCCTCGGCTTCAACGAAACGCTCTCCTGTCAGTCTTTAACTTAGAATTCATTCTAGGATGGCCCTTTCTCGGGTCGTCTTCCAATAACTGACAACCGTATTTAATCTGTGAGCATTAGAAGCTTTAACACATGCAGACTTAGATTGCCACGAAGTAGTGTCACTATTTTCATAAAAGACTAAGTCAAGATACATTGAGCTTCAGGTATATGAGCGAACGTTTAATTACTATGCGCATAAATGTTCAATCCTTCATATGTGAGCCTGGTGTGTTAGGCAAAGCTTTACTTTTTCGGAGATTTTAAACGTTTTCACGGAGTCAATTTCGACTGAGGCAACTATTTTATTGTATCTACACTGAATGGAGATATGTTGGTCTTCAAAATACCAAAGAAAATATTATGAAGGAACCTAGAAAAGCTATAATCCCAAAAAATAGCAATGGATTTTCTCACCGAGTTTCTAAGCCACCTTAATTAATAATTTCGTTCCACTGAAAAGAAAAATCATTAAACGTGGCCTACGTCCTTGGTTCCAAACAATAGAAAATCACTTCAGACTAGATTGTCACCATCAAATGTGTATCGCTCTTTTTGTAACCCAGTTATAAATAAAATAATGACTACAGGAATAAACGAGGTATTGTAGAAAATTGAGTGTCTCGATGAGAGGACAGCAACTACAGGAGAATCTGAGAAAACTGGGGGTTGGTAAACAACGTGATGTCTCCAACATTGACGCATTAAACAAAACCTTCACTTTTCATTTCACTTCACATTTCCGACCCTTCCAAACACGTCTAACAATATTGTAAATATTGATTAATATTTCAGTTAATCACCTAACTCATGTGGGTTGTGGGCTGGCTTCCAAATCGGAAGGTTTGGTGTTCGAATCCCACCCTCGCCCGAAAGACATTAATTTTTTTCAGGTAACAAAAATCAAGTAAGATGAGTAGTTGACTAGAAATCAACAACAAGTCAACTTCCACTTCCAGCCAACTTCTCCCCATGAAATATTGGATGCCACCCATGGAGCGTAATAACTACTGAGCCCAAACATCTTTCTCTCTCCGTCCCATTTTCCAAAAAGCTTAACACATGCTGAGGCATGATAAGTTTTCATATCATACCCACATATCATATCATACGATGGCTCTGACGTTGTTGAAAGTCTTCTTTCCGTTAGGCCCAACGCCAATGAAGTATGCGTTGTATGTATATTTTCATAAAAACATTACTGCTTACGTTACACACACATTTACGAGTAATACAATCTTGACGACGGAGATATTTTCTTATCAATGGGAATTATGTAAGATACTTCAATACATGTTAGTAAAAGTCGTAACAGTTATGATTTCGATCCCATACCTGTACTCCCATTCACGTGCAAGGCATTCGAAAGAATTATGCAGAAATGAATACTTAACAATTTTTTTTTTATTCTAAACACAGTTGCATGGCAGCTATTTTAAATGAGACAGAAGATGTTCGCCTGACTTTGGATGCAGACCATGTTGCACTCTTAGTACTCTTAGATTTATCCAAAGCTTTTGGTACCGTAGAACATACCAATTTGAGTAATAAACCTTAGTCGTTGTACAGATTCTCTGCTGACAAAGCAAACAAACGGTCGAAGTAGCAATCAAAAAGTGTGGTTTTCTTCCGAGCTCAATAGACGTTCTACAAGGTTCAATATTAGGACCCTCCTTATATCAGCGAACTTATCACTATGGTAAGAACAACAAATATTGAAACGTACGAGATGTGTTCAGAAAGTAAGGTGATTTTGTATTGTTATAAACAAATATTTATTTATTCATCAATATCAATGCTGTCCGCTTCAAAGTAATCCCCCGCAGATATAATACACTTGCGTCAACGCTTTTTCCAATCCTCGAACCTTTTGTATAGCCTTGAGCTCTTCCAGCGATGCCGTTTTTATTTCCTCAATCGTTGAAAATAGCTACATATATATTCAGTTTATTAAACAGGAAAAAGTCGCATGGGCCAAATCCGGTGAATGTGGTGACTGAGGTGATTATCATGTTGCTTTTGGCTAAAAAATCTCTCACAAGTGACGCTCGTGCGACGGATCTTCTGATCAAAATTAAGAAGTTTCGGAACAAACTTCGCTGACATGCCAACATCTCAGCAACTTTTCTTATGGTAATTCGACGATTTTCCAAAACAATTTTCTTCACAGCTTCTCCGTTATCATCTATTGTTTGTGGCGTCCAGAGCAGGGTTCGTTATTGGTATCATCTCGGCTATCTTGGAAGAGTTTGTACCACTTGTAAACATTTTTTTTCCTTAGAGCAGACTCACCGTATGTCAACATAGCAAGTCTTTTAGAGCACTTGATTCGATTTTATACACAAAATTTGATGCAAATTCTGTAAAGTAGTATTCTTGGCTCATTACGGGTCTCGCAGCGCTATATTCGTTAAAAAATGCGTAAAATGCTTGCCAAAACACTCATTTTACTTATATGTACCTACATATGGGTGTAAATTGTGTTACAATTGCGATGCTATTAGTCGGAGAAAGGTTAATGTTACCTTCAATTACTCGCATTGGGTAGGTTGGACCGGGTATCAAGCTTCTCCTGGAAAATTTATAATTTCGCTCTTGACCGTCTATTGCGTGATAGAACTCTAATATTGATTTTCAATGTAATCCAGAAGCGGCAAACTAGTACGAACGACTACGCTTTGGATCCTCAAACAAATCTCTGAAACTAATACACTCGGGTTGCTCCTCCCGTATTTCCAAGCGACAGCTCTTCGCCAACGCCATCCACTTATGGAACTCATTGCCACTACATGTGAAGAGACTTAGAGACGACGCACAGTTTCGTAAAGACTTATGGCTTAATTTTACAAACAATTAATATCTACTGTGTGTAATAATCAGAGGTGCACGAAGATTAGTTTAGGTTAGGTTAAACGGATGTATGCCATCACACAGACACCAGGCACAAAATGGGCCCATCGCGATCCCTGTGAAACCAGTTGAATTTGTCTTCAAATGGCAAAAACCTGATGAAACACCCAATTTCCCTGAAAAAGCCAAGAACAACTTTGAAATTCGTGCCGTCTATTTCCTCTAGGTTTTCGAAAAAGTATTTTCCTAAACATTTTTTGCGACTACGCGATATTGCCTCCCATTCACGCAGTATGTGTGTTATGTCCTCAACAGCTTACAGATCACCGCAAAATCTGCAAATATGCGTATCTGATAATTTAAGCCTCTTTGCGATAGTACTCCTCACTATGCAAAGGGATGGTTGGATGTTGGTGAGTAGCCCTCCATTTCTTGCAAGCTCATCCGCTTGTTCATTTCCTTCAATACCGCAGTGTCCTGACACCCAGCAAAGTCTAAGCCGGTTCTGACTGCAGAGTTGACGTTGGTTGATTTCATTGCCTTGACTGCGGCCTGGCTATCGATGTAGATCGCGATGGCTGCATTAGCTCAGCCGACCTGACGATAGCCAGAACCTCTGATTGGAAGACACTGCTTGTGTCTTGTAGTCTTATAGACACTCTTAGTTCTGAGTCTTCTGAAAAGATACCAGAACCTGTTCCTCCCTCAGTTTTTCAGTGTTTGAGCCATCTCTGAAAATTTCAATTTCACAGATGTCCTCCCTCTCCGGATACGGGATGTCGAAGTCGACCAAGGAAGGAATTTCATCCGTTAGAATTGGATTTCGTGGCAGTAGCTCCGCTAGGATCGTGCACTCGGTTGAAGCTACCCAAAGTAGTGAGGCGTATCGCACTGTTGCCAGAAAATTGTTTGATCTGTAAATCAAGCGATGTTAGGTGCATAATGGCTATAGAAGCCGATCTTTGAACCGCCGCTAATTTTCCGTAAACCGTTTACTTGTTTGTTGCTTTCCACCATACTACTGCGCCATATCTAAATGTGGGTCTTACCACCACCGTATATAGCTAGTGCACCATAGAAGGTTTTAAGCCCCAAATTTTTCCTACCGTTATTGTGCAGATAAAAAGAGCATTATACGCCTTTTTGACACTTTCTGCTAAGTTAAGGTTCTAATTCAGTGTTTTGCCAGAATTACACCCAAATACTTCGTGCTGTCCGAGAGGGACATTTTCACTCCGTTGAGTTTTGGAAGTACTTTCTGGTAAAAAGAACCAATTCTGTTTTGGAACGGTTGGCATTGAGAACATAGCTTTTTGTCCAAGTGCTTCAGGGCAATCTTCATAATCTAGCTTAAATATAAAATATAAGTATTTTCCCTGCACTATTATGACCACGTCATCTGCGTATGTCATGGCACTTATACCCATTGTAGTAGGCACCCACAGGAATGGCAATATGACTCCCCCTTGAGGAGTTCCCTTGGGTACATACATTCTAACCGATTCAATGGACCAGTTTATTTTCCTACTTGCAGCCAATTTGTAATGCCCTGTTCAATATTAGCGTTTATACGTTGCTTAATCGTTGAAACATAGTTCTTGCTGAGTTGTTGCGTTTTTTTTCTTGCTAAGCACGGGTAGATAGAGACTTTCCCTCTAGCTACCACACACTTCCCATCGTAACATTTTTGCTGCAGATTGCAATGAGTCGATTGCGTCGCCAATACAGGGGCTGAAGATGTTATGTCTGAAGAAAAGTTGAATAAATTTTTTCAATGAAATCTAGCTTAAAGCAATTTCCCTAGAAATTAAATTAAAACGTGCATAAATGGCAAATGGCCAAAATATAATCGCTACTTTGCCTTGGTATTCATTTAATCAAAACGCAGCTTCGCTTTCTCCCGGTTAAACTCTCGCCCTACAGCACTGACACGTCTAGTCTAGACAGTAATCTCTTTCCTTTTAAATTATTCTTGGTACTTTACGTGGGCGAAACCAAAATGTTCTTCTTTCCATAACTTGATTAATATTATATCATTCTTTGTACCTCGGTGATCCGTGAAAGAAGTAACCGACAGTTGATTTTTGCTTACTGGAATTATTCTGAAATTTTATTGCCACATTAGGGTGAGTCAGAACTATCTTGTCAAAGATTTTAAAACATGTCATATTTTCTTGTCATGCTTTCTCTTTATCGAGCGACATCTTCCCACATCTCTTCACCCAACATTTGGAAAGTTTCCACCGTTGGTCTTGGCAAGTAAATCACATCGACCATTAGCTGTCAAGTATCTGGATGTTGTCGTATTCACTTAAATAGCATTAGGATTCAGCTTTCCGGCCAAGAACCGTAAACAGCAAAGTTATTACGATATTTTCCTATTTACTTAGGACCAAGGGAAGGAAATGTTATTCTCAAATCTGTAAACACCGCTTTAAAACAAAACTTTCAAATTTCGTTTCAACATTTCCAACTATTTTTGGATGATGTTTTGTGCACATTTCTGAATGATTAACCCTAGACCGAAACAAAATATTGTAGTTTCCTGTCACCGTAATATAGAAATTAATTGAAAGAATAATCTTCTGGGGGCTTCATTTATAGTTAGAAGGCATTTGGAGAAGTCACGGTCATACAAATTTTGACTAAAAATATAGTCATAGTAATAGAAGGATAGATACTTTTAAGTAGAGACCGATATTTAAGTTGGGCATACCTATGTGCTTGAAACATTTTAAGCAAAAAGTTCAGTTCTATGCGAAATTCTGGTACCTCCAAAGAAGTTGATAAAAATTAACACTCTGTTTGCTTTGCATAATATCACCTTCATTAAAAGTATCATACTTAAAGGACGAAGGAGTCTAATCCATACAGTTCATGCTAAAGATCAGGTTTTTGCCTCCTAGTGATTCTCGTATAACTACTTGAGCTCATCCTTATGTACAGAGACGAAAATTACAAGTCCAACTTCGGAAGAACATTGGCTGGAAGGATGTGAAGTACGTGATCGAGGAAATAGAGATGTTTTTCTCTAGGAGCAATGTACAGAAATTTCAGTAAGAAGTAAAAAGGGCTTATCAAGGCAATAAGACCCGAGCAGAGCTCTGTAGATGTGGACAAGGAAACATAGTGAAATCACAGTCGGTATTGAGAATATGGAAAGATAAATCCAGCAGACTGTTTAGCCCCAATTTGGCAAAACTAACAATCCAATTGGCATTTTAAAAGTCAAAGATCCGTTCGCCCGGCGAATATAAAATGAAAGTGGCAATATCTAAACTTAATTGCAATAAAGCTGCTGAATTGAACGTTCTTTGTACCAAGCTATACGGTACATCACTTAAGACTTGGTAGAAAGCATGTACCAACTGATTTCCAAGTTATTTTGATTAAAATTTTAGCAGTAACAGTAGAAACAGCTTTGTGGTAGTAAGGGACATTGTATACATCGACTCCGCTATTAAAGCTGATAATGACTTCTTACCAGAGATTAGACAAAGATTTGATCTTGTTAGCCGCTGTTTCTTAGGCCTAAGAATCAAATTTTATTACTCACTGGCCTTGTCAATAAACACTAAAGAGAATCTACGTAAGGCGCTCATCATCCCAGTCCGTTGGATGGACGTTAGCGAAGGTGACGTATGTGGTTGCGTTTGCGTAGACCAGTTTTAGTAGGAGATTAAGTTCCAAACTCTACGAGTTCTACGGTGTCGTTTACTTGGTCTCAAAAGTCTGCACAACTGCACAAGACAGCTTGGACGCGATTCCAACTCTGATGGGCAAAACTATAGTGGACGCCTTTCCTTTAGGTGAAAGGGGACCTCAACAAATTTGGAGTGTGCACCTGGAGGCAGAGAGCCAGACATAGCACTAACTGGAGAGATCTATTGGTTGAGGCCCAGGTTCACCCCAGACTGGAACCTCTTTACTAACAGGATGGCAAAGCTATATTCAAATTGACTCTCAGATGTTCATAACCAAGAAATTCGCATCATAAGCCAAGAAAAAACAACACCAACATGGTTCATCTTTTGTTGCGTTATCCATATCTCAGTTACAAAGAAAACCCATACGGAAGAGAAATCTACAGAATATTGAATATTCTAACGAATCCCGTGACATCCAAAATCTAGGTCATAACCTTGACGTGGCTGCAATCACTGTACACCGTCTGTTTCTGTTGTCGTATCGCTTGACCTCCAGCCAACTCCTTAACAATCTGAATTAAGTGTCAAAAGCCCGGTACAGGTAAGAATATGTAACAAAAAAAATCACCTACGAAGCGGGACTGCATAGAAGGACGAGAGTCACTCGTGACTTCAACGAGCCGAAGAGGCGGAAAGTACATCGACTTCTCCAGAAGAAGAAAAAAGAGCATATTGCGAGGTTGTACTCCCGGAATAACGTAAGGAGGTTTCACCAACAGATAGAACGAGCTTGCTATGGTAAGAAGACTAGTACAAAAGCCCGTAGGGATGGAGAAGGAAATGTTGTAGTAGAGCCACAGTCGGTGTTGCGATTTTGAAAAAGCTTGTTCAACAGACTGCAGAATAGACCATTCAACTTAGACCAGGATTGTCAAAACTCCGGCCCACCTGACCGAAACGAAGTAGGGATAGCAATAAAAGCATAGAAGCCGATGTATTCAAAGCTGACTTTTTGTCATTTCTCAGATCTAATCAGAAGAGCGGATGCCTGATGAGTGGAATCTCAATATCGTTTGCCCGATCCACAAAAAAGGGGACCCAATCAACTGCGCCAACTATAGAGTCTAAAGTTTTCTCAACATCACATACAAGATCTCATCTGCCAACAATGTCTGAACGTCTGAAACCCTTCGACAATAACTTGATTGGCTCCTATCAGCGCGGTTTCTTCACACTCCGACAGATCCAGGAAGAAAGTTGACAAATTCAAATCCATACCCACCATCTTTTCATTCATTTTAAGGCCGAATATAGCAGCTTTTGCAGAGACGAGCTATATAAAGCCATGTCTAGCCTTGGCATGAATGCCAAGATCGTTTGTGAAGAATGACGACTGAGAACGTTCGCTGCTGCGTCAAGGTCGGTATTTACGTTACCGAGTATTTTTATGTCAAGAAAGGTTTTATAGAAGTCACATGACCACACTTGAAAGAATTGTGCGGAACTCAATCGAGAACACTGGAGGCATAACCATTCAAAAGTCTGTGCAACTACTAGCGGATGCCGATTATATCGACCTTATTGGTAGAACTCAACTAGCTGTCACCGGTGCGTTGGCTAGTATTGAAACGTAAGCTGCCAAAATGAATTTCGCTGTAAATAAGGGTAAATCCGAGTACATACTGTCAACAAAAAAGGACACACAACATTGACGAATTAGACAGCATAATTTCGTGGTGGTAAGGAACCTTTTCTACCTTGTCTCTGATAGAAATACTACCAACAACACTTGATCAGAAATGAAACGAAGAATCACTATTGCCAATCGCTGTTTCTTTGGACTAAGAAGTCAATTGAGTAGTAAGGCCATATGCCGAAAAACTAAGAAGACTCTATACACTCTTTATTGTGCTGAATCATGGTTTCGATTGCGTTTTCGGGCTATGGAGGAAAAGATTAAACGACAAACTATGTAAGCTGTACAGTGACATCGACCAAGCCAGGAAACTGGACATTAGTCGCCTAAGATGGCTGGGGCTTGTAGAGGGTATGGGCACCATTGCATTGACCCGCAGATTCTTCGAATCTAACCCGGAGGGACAGCGCAGTGGAAGAAGTCCTCATCCTAGGTATCGCGCGCGAGTAAAAGGTGACCTCAACCGACTTGGAGTGCACAACTTGAGGTAGCGCCACCTAAGTAAGTAAATTACGACATCAGACCTATTACCTTTAAAACTTCTGGTTTATAATAAGAAAAAATTAAAAAAAATTTTACCTCAAGCAATTCAAAAGTATTTTAAAATTGCTTTTTATGACCCAAATTCATTTTATTTAGAATATCCTTGTAAAACTGTTTTCAAGCCCCGTTTACTGTACCCACTTTAGGCGCTTAGGGTGAAATTATATTTCACCACTTAGGCATCCAGCTTTCCTGTCTTGTTATTGTTATTACAGTTTTATTTGAATATCAAAATATTAAAATATCAAAAATAAATTCCCCGGAATCAGCTACTAGACAACAACGGAGAACTCTCAAGGTTATAATATGTACGAGTACAACCGAAAACACTTTACACACAAATAAGCTGGGAAATTACCTCCATGGAGTCATAAACGAGGACATTAAGAGGAATAATTTTCATTTTTAGAGGATTTTCCTATTTTCCCTTGGCGTCCTTAATTTTAGATGTTATCTCAATTTAATTGTAATTTATGGAAAGTTATTCTTCTTTCAGGAGCATTGAGTCTCTAAGTTGAAGAGATGGTTTTTTAATTTTGGAAGAAAAAATGCTGTTGAAGAAGTTTTTCGCAAGAAAGTCTTGCACATTGTGTCGTAAGATTGCAAGTCACTGTTCCTTTTGAGAGAGATTTTCCAAGACATGATACGTGTGATTCATTTAACGCTGATCTTTTAAGCAGTGGTGGAGGAATGGAATCAAATGTATAGAATGCATGTGATTATATTCATCGCATACATGAATACTTTGCCGCAAATTTTGTTGAAAGGTTTTTAGGATATAAAATTTGGTTTCCTCATGACCAATCTATTGTATACGCAATCGAACTGCCAAACGCATTCGAGTAGAAATTAGATCAATATGACTATATTGTCCTATTACCAGCGTACATATTTTTGTATACATATTAAGTTTGGATACGAATTTCTTCATGATTCTATTGTTTAGTTTGTACCTATATTTATTTATTGAAGTGGAAACTTGTAATCCTATTAAAATATTGAATTAAATGGAATCTTAGAACTCTAATGTATTAAACAAGTTTACCAATGATTTACACCAAGCCGGTTCCATTTAAATAAATTGAATTAAACTAATTTCTCAATAATTCCAACGTTTAAATTGAAATAGGTGATTACACCGGAGAATTAATGCATTCAAGATATTTCCAAGACGTAATGGTTCAACTGCTAAGCTATTCAGAGTACTTGATAATCTTCTATGGAGCACATATCAACTCATCTGTAAAATTTGGGTCAATGAAAGTATGCCTTACGAATGGAACCACATCATTGTTTGCCTGATACTACAGGCAGCAGATTCTCTGAACTATGACAGGATCAGGACAGCAACTCTCCCTAACATCACATATAGGGTTTTCCAATAAGGACTTGACAAATTTATTTTTAAATAAAACGCAAACCATTTGAGATATTTCAAAAACTTTATTATCGGCTTGAAGTACAATTAAAACATTTATGAATAGAACTCGACTTCGTTCATATGGCCACCATGCGGCACGTTTGCAGCGGTCGATTCGTTGGACCCAATTTTCAACGACTCGGTCACACATTTCGGCCGCTATCTCGCGTTCAATGTTGGCTCTGAGCTCTTCCAACATCGTCGGCGTGTTGGCATAAACTAATGACTCAACGTAGCAGGCCTTAAGGCGGCCAATCGACTGGCTCATTTCTTGAGATAACACGCTCACCATATTTACTCTTCAATAAATCGATTTTAGCGTGTGCTGTGTGCCTTCTGGCATCATCCTGTTGAAATCACAAGTCGTTCAAGTCCATATCTTCCATATATCGGGCCAAAAATAATGGGTGATCATGGCTCGATAACGCTGACCATTCACAGTAACGTGACGATCGTTATCGTCGACGAAAAAATATGGCCCAATAACGCCACCGGCATGCAAACCACACCAAACAGTTATTTTTTGTGGATGAAGTGGTGAGTCATGAAGCAAATGTGGATTTTCACCCGACGTAATGCATATTTTGCTTATTGACGAACCCATTGAGCCAAAAATGAGCTTCGTCGCTGAAGATGATTTTGCGACGAAATTCAACATCCTGGCGCATCTTTTCCAGAACCCAATCGGAGAACGTACGTCGCTTCAAATGGTTCATTGGCTTCAATTCTTGAGTCAGCTTGATCTTGTATGGGTGTAAACCAAGATCCTTACGCAAAATACGCCATAATGTGATCTGAGCGATGCCCAATTCTTGAGAACGCCGTGGAATTGACTGATTTGGATCGTTTGCTACGGACGCCTGAACGGTAGCGATATTTTCGACACTTCGACCAACCCGTTGTACCACTGACATGGCAACATCACACAACGAATATGTAGACTGAAATTTTTGCACTAAACTTGTTATTGCCTGTCTACTAGGGCGAGAATTACGACCGAAATTTTTAACGTCCTTAAAGTTTCAGTCACCGACTCCGAATTTCTGTAGAAAATTTTTATAATTTGCAGACGTTGTTCGTTCGTGTACTTCACCATGATGAAAATGTTTAGTTTACTGAATAAATTGACAGTGACAGTTTGATGATTAGTGAAAGAGTGCGGTCACAAATTAAATTCAAAGTTGTCAAGTCCCTATTGGAAAACTATTTACTATATCCTGTCTGCCGTATTATATGGATACCCAAGGCCCTTCATCAACAGTCGCATTGGCCCATATCAGTGTGGATTTAGGCTGATAAAGTCGACCATTGATCAAATTTTCACATTACGCAGACCTTAGGAAGAACCCAGGAGTTTCAAATCTATACACACCACTTCTCCATAAAAGACGAATATGACACGGTCTATAGAAACAAACTATACAAAACCATGCCTAGCGTTGGCAAATCAGCCAAGTTCATGCGACTGCGCAGGATGACGATGGAGATTGCACATTAGAATCTCAGAAAATGACTTAATCAAGTCGAGGCGATGCAATTTTTTTTTATCATAGCTCTTGATAGATCTGTGCGAAAGTCACAAGCCTATTCCAGAGGCATCATCTTCCAAAAGTCTGTTCAGTTATTCGCAGACGATATTGACATAATTGGAAAAACATGGAGATGTGCTCGACCGTTAACAAACCAAAAACAAAGGACAAGTATGTGCTGTCAGCAAAGAGGGACACACAACATCGACTCCTAGAACCAAACGTAGCTACAGCTTAAAGGTAGCACGGGAATTTATCCACCTCGACTGCTACTTTGGACTTAGAAGGCAATTGCAAAGCAAAGCCCACCCACGTGCAACCGAAAACACTTTTTACACGACCCAGATCAGACCAGAACTACTTTACGGCGCAGAAGCTGAAACACCGGTGAAAGTGGAAGAAAATATTATCGGGCGCTTCGAGAGAAAAGTCTCGTTCGCATTAGTGGAGAATGGGGAATATGTCTTAACAGCGAACTGTTCTGGCTGTATTTTGGTGGTCAACTCGGCAGAAAACTTCAAATAACCCGGGTTAGCAAGTTCGCGGACAGTTGAAATTTAAGACGGTTATTGAAAAGTACACCCACCGTAACTTATGAACCAATTGAACTAAATAAACGAAATAATAACCAAAATGATCACAATGACAATTCAAGTGTTTAAAAAAAAAACAAGGGCGGCAATGCCGCTCTGTCCCACCTAATCAGAATTTTACATATATATTCCATATGCGGGGACAATAAGAAAAAAAAAATAATGACATGATAAATTTATTGAATTTCAACCATTTTGTTGGGAATGCAACAGTTCAAAACAAGGAAAAATACGCAAAGGTGGTTTTTCGGGACATGTTTTACATAATTATCTGGTCTCCTTCCTGATTTTGTTCTTAAAGCACTGTCGGCATCTCATGTTATACGTCTTTGCAAGATCCTTGGGATTCGGAATATTGTCCGGATAGTCCTGCTCGTTCCCTGTTAGGACTTTAGGATTAACAAATTGCCTTCCATCTTTCAAGTCTTGTGATATAGAGAGAAAATCCTTTATCAACTCATTTCTAAATTCATGTAAAAAAGTTTTGTTTTTAAACATTTTCATTGTGGAAAAATAATTCTAAATATCCACGTCTAACACGTGAAAGATAAGCTTCCTATACCATCTGATGCTTTTTCTGTCTATGCCAGACATAAACTCATTGTATTTGGCAATTTCTTATGGTTTTTGCTTAACTTGTCTGAATTTATTGGCAACACTTACCATTTTAGGATGATATTTTGTTGTGAGACAAAGAACATCCCTTTCATCCTTCCATTTTGATGCATACACTTTATTGCTTCTGCTTCATGCATACTCACCTTTTTTCAGTTTCTTGCTTGTTGTTTTTTTCGGATTCCAGCGCCTGTTTCTTCGTGTGGTGCCTGTGTAGTATGTTTTTGCATGAGCAGTTTCTTCGCCAGGTACAGGCTGTTGTAAAAATTGTCTATGAACAGATGAAGACCGAAAACAAGTGCTTCTAGCTTTGAACCGCCCTCAGTAACAATAGTTTTAACTTTGTATATGGTCGAATTTAGTACATATCCACCAGGAGTACAGAGGGTATAGAATTTTTTATGTACTGCCGAAAGCTTAGACGTCCTCGAAGCAAAAGCAAAGACTCATCTAAGGACAGCTGTTCTTGAGGATAATAAGCGTTTGTGAAATTGATGAGCAATTTGTTCAGCAATGTAGTGACTTACTCCAACTTTGGTTCGTGTCTTGCGCATAAGAACAACTAAAGCATCTTAGTATTTCTTCATACCTCCTCCCGGAGATTATATGGTGAAAAACTGGAACATAGTACAGTGGCTCCATGGGAAATATTTTTCTTACCGACAGATATTTTGTCTGACCTTGCAAAATACTTACTTCAAGAAATTGTTCCAGCTCCTGTATAGTAAATGCCTTAACACTAGAGTATCTACTGAATTTTCTTTCTGGCCGACTAGAGTTTGACAACTAAAGAGCATAACTGTTCATTGAGTCAAGAATCACACTCATTCTTTCTTCGTCTCATAACTTACTGAAACATTCTCTAGCCGTTGGAGGATTGTCGCCGAAATCACTTTGCGTTTGATCAAATTCAAAATCGGGAATATCTTCAATAACGTCATACCATTGGTCATCTGACCCATTACTTGTATCTTCCTTGCCATGAACTTCTGCAAGATCCTCTTTCTTCTACGCCATCGTCAACTTGCAAAAACCTATCAAGTTCAATGTCAGAAGATTCTTGTTCGGAAGATTCTTCATAATTAGGACCTCCATCATTATCATCGCTATCAAAGTCGTCACCAAATTCTGATTCATCAGTACTTATTTCTTCCATTAATCTTGAAACCCTAGCTTCTTTTCGCAGATCTATAACTATACGTTTGCTAAGAAAACCGCACTAATTAAAAATATGAAAAATCTTAAAAAATTAAAAAGAAAAACCACTTATCTTTTAGCTATTTATACTGCAAACCTAGCGGTACCTGCAACGGCAGATGCAAAGCTTTTGCTCGGACAATTTACAAAATATGTTATTTTCTACTGGGACACAAGGTTTCATTGTATACAGAATTAAATAGAAAACTAGATGGCATTTGCCGCTCTGTGTTTTAGAGGATAGCAAACTTGGACGAGATATGCCGCGTTGTCCCAGCAAAAACCACAAAATTCAGCGGCAAATTTCGCTCTGTCCGCGAATGTGTTAAGTAGCTACTTCAACGATGGTAGAGACAACACGGAAAGTTTTTGACTTTAACCCAGAGAGGCAAAGAGGTAGAGCACGATCTGATCTTAAAAGCAGAACTAGAGGCAGCTGGCAAATACCGCGCCAGTCTTAGAGGCATGTTGGCCGAGGATATGGTCCACCCTGCACTGTCTAAATATGTAAGGATGAGCGGTCGTGGGGAATTCCGCTTACAAGGCGTCAATAGCGACCATCGTAACTATCAAATAAAGAGTTCCTCATCGACATGGGAGCTGATATGTCGGTCATCCTTCCACCCAATAAAAACACTACATTTTTCTGACGATTGTAAAGCGTACTCAGGAGATAGTATTCTAATAAAGATACGAATATATGGCTGTCCCTCCTTGAATATCGTTATGGTATTAAGGAGACAATTGTCATCGACCTTAGTTTTTGCCGACATTGGAAATCCCATTATTGGTGTGGATTTTCTTAAGCATAATGACTCGTTTACAGACATCAAATGGAATGGAATTATCTGTAAAATGAGAAAACTTTGAAAATTGGCAAGGATGTTAAAATGTAAGTGTGAAGGAAAACTACCTACTGAAATGGTTACGTTTGCCAACATTCTGCTTGAATATAATAAAATGCAATGAGATACCAAAGCCTACGCATTCACAAGCACACCAGTTTGTGCGAGATCAAGGAGGTTACTATATCTCCTGTTCAACCAGAGTTTGGAAACCTAATACAGCGAGGCATCTGCCAACCACCAAGGCGCACCTAATCCAGCAGATTACATATGGTTCGAAGCCGAATGGGGACTGGAGCCAATGCGGAGGCAACCGCTCTTTAAGCTCCATAAGTCATCCCACTCCATATTTATTTCCACAATGAGGATTTGCTCTATTCGAATCTCCGACATGAGTTTCATCAAATACTAAAAACCACTATTTTGTATATTTGAATTTCGATTCATGGCTTTAGGCTTTTTAACTTGGCGCAAACAATGCATTGCTAACATACATGCGTGATATCGTACGTGCCGTACACAAAAACACGAAAGGAACGAAGAATAGCGCAAATTCGTGGTTTGGGGAGGATGCATCATGAAAGGCAATCATCTCCTAGAGTATATAATATTGTCGGACCTGGTTGTCGACAATGTTGGCTTTGAACCATTTTTTTTTATGAAATTAACATAGTTCTCGACTAAACGCTGTCAAAGAAGTACGCAAAAGAGATTATCAAGTGTGATGTACTATCGGATGCTGCCAAGTCAGACCATAGATACTTCGAATTCAGAATATGATGCGAGATATCGACCTCGTTAAAGAGGAAAAACAACTGGAGGCACTTTAAGCCCCCCATAAACTCAGAAGAAAACAAAAGGTAGAGGAAGAACAGGCGTCAAAAGGATTAACCAATATAGCAATACAGTCTATTAGAATTGATTTATGTTATTGAGCAACTAGTCTAATCAACCATAACTAACCAGGACATTAAATTCGCACTGAAAGAAACTGACTTATCTGACCACTTAGAGGCAATGTAATGTATACGGGGACCAGATAAAAACGATGGGACAAAAATTTAAATAAAACAACAACGGTGTGAGATATAAAGTTGAATCTGGTTTTATTTGGCTACGTTCATGCCATCATTCAAATGGTCGCCTTGGCTTTTGATGACGTGGTACAATATGTGCGGCGTTATCCCTGCAATAGTTTGTTGAATGTTGGCATCGAGCTCGCTTAAAGTGATTAGTTTCTTAGAGTAGACTATGCACTTGACGTAGCCCCAGTGAATATAATCGGTGTCAAATTGCATGATCGCGGCGGCCAATTGCATGTAGCGCCGTGTTGTTGGAACTACAGCTCGGATATATCGATGTTGTTGAGCTCTGGCCACAGAAAGTCGGTTAACATCGCTCTATACCTGAGACATGAGTCCGGTGTCTCTTTCCTTATTTCAAAAGAAATAAGATCCGATTATGCCGCCATGGCATAAACCACACTAAACAGTCAATCTTTGTGGATGCGTTGATGTTTGGCCGAACACTTGTGGATTATATTCACTCAAATAATGGCAATATTGCTTGTTGATAAAGCGCTGAGCCAAAAATGGGCGTCGTCCGACGTCGGAGCACTCCAACTTGAGAGAGCATTCTCACTTGTCGAAAATGAGCTGAAATAAAAACCACTATATACACCCAACGTTCTTAGATTTCAGCAAGGTTTTTGACAAAAATAATCAAGACTAACGAGCTGGAAGAACAGCAACAATTTAAATAATAAATACAATGAGTAAAGAAACAGACAGTCAGTACGGTGTTCCATAAGGTTCTACTCTAGCACCTTTCATGTTCATACTTTTTATGAACGAACTGCCCCGCATCTTTGAAAGAAGCACAGATTTTACATATGCTGATTACATTTAAGAGAAATTTAGAAACAAAACTGAAAAGGGCTTTTAGTTAATTTTTTCAAAACTGAGTTTGTTCGATTTGAGAAAAAAGTTGTGGGCGGATTCAATAATATTTTTTCAGTTTTTTACTCGAAGTCATTTGTCAGTAAAAATTAGGCCGAGATAATATATGAAGCGTGTTTTTTAAGAGCTTTGAGACTTCAAATTGAAAGCCAACGTTTTTCTTTATTCGGTAGATAATTTTATGGTATTGATGATGAAAAATGATTTAGGGCATATAGCCGGCACTGGAGCATCTCAGGAACTGCAACCTGGAGCTCCAATTTTCCTATTTTCGATTATTTTTTGGAGCATTTAGGACTACGTCTCATGAACTAACGACTTCAAATTCTATCGCAGAAAATAATCCAGTGGCGTCAAATTACACGAATCTTTGAGCCCGGGTCAGAGAGGTACAATTCTGATAATGTTGCCATCGAATACTTCCTTCAATAATTCGATGGTTTCGCCGTCAGTATGACATATGGCACCATCTTGCTGAAATCTAATATCCTGCGGACTATGTTCATACGTTGGTCATTGCTCAGTACACGGCACCATCACGGTGACATTTCGATGTTTTTTTTTTTTTGAGGAACTACGGCCTGATGATTCTGACAGCCCAAAAATTGCAACAAATAGTGAATTTATCGTGGTTCATCAATAGCTAATGGATCACCTTTTTCCTCGTTTCAAATTCGACAACCATGCTTATTTACAAAATCAGTGAGATAGAGTGAGCCTCATCGCTGAAGAAAATTTGACAGTAAAAAACTCTTCAAACCGCTTATCAGCAAAGTCACGATTCAAACTCAGATGCTTATGTAGAACCACAAGTTCTTGCGCATGATGACAAATCGATGAATTAGGATCTCCTCTTTCATGCGCCGACACTCTGCGCCTTCTTGTTAGTGGCTTGGAGTCCAAAAGAGTAAATGTATTGCGAAATTCAATTGTGTCGACTCACTTGAAGTCTTGGTCTATTATTCGTAGCGCTCTATACAGGGTGTCCCAGTTTATGTTTTCGTCCTGATAGCTGACGATTCCTGAAGTTATGGCGAACAAAAATTTGTATTGCAGGGGCGGTCTTTTCAACCCCCTCCAAGTTATAGGCCGTAAATATGAGGAACCTCTGATTTTGAGGTAAGACTCCTGAAAACGCCATAGGTTTCTTAAGTTCTAGAATTAAGCCAACGGTAAATTTTGTGGAATGCTTTTGTTTAATTCGGTGACAACTTTAAAATGTGTCGATGTTACTTTATTTACTGATTAAGAGTGAACGAGTAAAGTGTTTAGCAAACCTTTAAGAAAAAACGTTTTCGATTAGCGAATACGCCGATATAACTTTCGTTTACTGTTTCTGTAATGGGGATGCAGGTTTCGCTAGATTAGAGTACCAACGGCGATATCCTAGACCGAGGATACCTTCTAGGCCAACTTTTATCAATGCTTTTCACCGCCTTTCAACCGTCGGTCCAGCATATGGGTTAAGAATAGAAAGACTGTCTAACATAACAGCAGCAGAAGGGGAAGAAAGAATTTTAAATGCAGTAAGAATGCAGCCATCTGTTAGCACCAGAAGGCTTACAGCACAGTTGCAAACTCCAAGAACTACTTCTTCAAGCCAACCGCGCTTATCTCTTTCATTATACGCCTGTACAGGAACTTTTGCCAGGGGATTTCCAAAAACAGATTGAATTTTGCCAGTGGCTGCTGCATCAACAAGATGAGAATGAGCAGTTTATTCAAACAATTTTATGAACTGACGAAGCCCAGTTTACGAGAATGGGCATTATCAACCAACGAAATTCCCACTATTGGGCAGTGTCTAATCCTCACTTAAAATGAACAAAGTCTTCTCAAAGGTAAAGATTCAGTTGAAATGCAAAAGTTTTTCGTTACTGTATACCATTTCACAGAAGGTTTAGCGTGAATGTCTGGGCCGGCATATTGGGTAGTACTTTAATCGGGCCATTCATACTTTCACATTTCCTAAATTCAACATTCTATTTAGAATTTTTGAGAGACCAGTTGCCGGAAATCCTGGAAAATGTTCCTCTTGCTCAGAGGCAAAGAATGGTTTTCCAACACGATGGAGCTCCTTGCCATTGTAGCAATAATGTAACTTCGTTTTTAAGTCAAAAATTTGATGGACGGTGGATTGGCCGATTTGGTCGTTTTCCTTGGTAACCTAGATCTCCTGACCTAACGCCAATGGAGCCATAAAAGAAAGGGCTTATTTAACTAAGATTAAAGAGAGAATAAATATAGTGGCAGAGGAACTAAGAAGAATTTTACCAAACATTAACTTGCAGTCTGAAATCATCAAACGCGCTAAAACGTGCATCCAACCGCACGGGCAACATTTCGAAAACTTACTATAAAGGCGTTTTGAAATCTTAAAGCGTAACGGTCCTTTTTAGGACCACAAAAAGGGATATTAAATTTATTTTGTGACTCATTTGCCTGAATAAAATAGTGGTTTGCAATAACTTCTGTTGTTCGTAGGTGGAAAAGTTGTACATAAAAATCGTAGATAATGAAGAGAAGACAAAAGTTTTGATAAAAAAAGTTAACCTAAAAGTTAAAAATTTCGAGATAAATGCATTTTTCTGATGAAATTGGTCCAACGATTTTTTAAAATGTTAGCTATAAAATGCCATAATTTTGGCTGGCGTTCATCGAACTCGGCGAAATTTTAGTATTTTATGCGCACTGAAATGCACAAAAATCTGTACAACGGTTTCTTAGGCTGAACCCGTTAGAAACCCATGGCTTTTTAAGAAATTTTACCTCGAAATCGGAGGTCCTTCATTTTAACGGCCTATAACTCGGAGGGGGTTGAAAATAGACCCATAACTTCAGGAATCTTCAGTTATCAGGACGAAAACCTAAATTGGGACACCCATTCAATACTGAACAATTTCAAATTTAATACTGATCTTGGGCGTAAGTCTTTGTATTGTGATTTACCAAACAATACTTAATAAAAAAGTGGTGTAAGCTACCAGATTAGCTATTAACTCTCTGAGTGTTGCCATGTTAAAAAAACTGCTAAAAAGCACCCTATATATCGACAATCATGCTATAGTTGAACTGACTCAATTAATTCCATCATCAGACTATGTGGAGTATATAATCAGTTTTAATATTGTGGGATGGACGGTATTAGTAGTTCACTCTTGAAAAAAATTAGTAGCCTAATTATTAAGCCGTTAACGTACCTTTTCAACCAAAGCTTCGAAAGGGGGATATTTCCAGAGTGCCTAAAAACATCCATTATAGTACCAATTTATAAAAAAGATTACAAAAGTGATCCTAACAATTATAGACCAATCTGCTTATTGTAAATTTTTTCAAAAATCATGGAAAAATTGATTGCGAAAAGAATGTACAAGTTTTTAGATAAATACAAGCTCTTAAATGCATCCCAATTTGGCTTTATGAAAGGTAAATCCACCGAAGATGCTCTTGTTTCATTCTTGGAGGATATTCATGACGCGTTGGATAAAAACAACAAATGTGCTGGTCTCTTTTTAGATCTGACTAAGGCATTTGACTTAGTTAATCATAAGTTATTACTCAAGATCCTTGAAAGGCTTGGATTTAGGGGTAATACCCATAACTGGTTCATGTCATATCTAAAACATCGAAGGCAACACGTTCGTATAAATGAAACTTTGAATGAACCTTTACTAAGTCCAAATGCTGGCGTCCCCCAAGGATCAGTCCTTGGACCTTTGCTGTTCCTTATTTATATAAATTCAATTTTTAAATTGCCTTTAAAGGGTAAAATTCGTGCTTTTGCTGATGATCTGGCGATCTCATATAAAGCATCTTGTGTTGACACTATACGACGTCAAATGAATGATGACCTAGATATACTTAATAATTGGTTTATTTTTCATCAAATGGTGCTAAGTAACAAATCGAAAGTCATGCCTTTCTCCTTCGCAAATAAATACTGCATTGATGGAGTAGGTCTTCGTGTCTTAAATTGTACACATGCTAACTGCAGTGATGCTTGCATAATATTAGAATCTATCTTCGAATTTAAATATCTAGGTGTAACCTTAGACAGCAAGTTAAACTGGAAAGCACATATAACAAACATTAGAAAATGTGTATATATAGCTTTAAATAAAATATTTCATCTAAAAAATTTGGTACCTCTTAGCTTAATGTCTACTATATATTACGCACTGGTTAATTCTCGACTAGAATATGGGATTTGCTGTTGGGGTAGTGCTTTAAAGAGTAACCTCCAGCCCCTTATAACAGCTCAGAAAAAGATAATCAGGGCTACTCTTTTTAAGCCAAGTTTGGAACATTCATTCCCCTTATTCCAATATCTCAATGCCTTACCACTCAGACATCTATACGTTTTTAAAGTATTAAGGCTATTCTACTTGCGAAGCGGTTACACTACTCAAAGTAGAAATACAGCCTATGCACTGAGACCAACGTCCACTGTAGTAGTTCAGACGCTTTGCACTGCAGACGCTTTGCTACGAATATAGCTCCCTTTATTTATAACAAACTGCCACCTGATGTATTAAGCCATGTTCAATCCAAATCCAGATTCATAAAGAACTTAAGAATCTTCTTACTATCCAGATCGAGTGTAGAGGATTTAATGCAGGTCTTAATCTAATAAGTTCTTTGCCTATTCTTGCTTGTCATCATTAAATGTAATTTCCCATCTATGTATTCCATATTTATACATTTACTTCCTCCTCTTTACCCGTTTACTTTTTTAAATATTAAATATAATGCTTTTCTCGTTTGCATGACAAATCCTGACTTCTTTTCTCAGCGCGGCTTTCAAAACCTTTAAACAATTATATAATCAACGCACTTGTTACTGGTATTTCTTTTACTACAAAGTGTGTAAGAACAACCATTCCAACTTAGTATAATTACTTAATTCATGGGTCTAGAATTCTTGCGTCTTAAAGTTTCTCAAATGACAAATCATATGTATAACTGTAATAAATAAAGTTTGTAAAAACCATGTAAACTAGTAGAACTGAAACTTTTCCAACTACTGAATTATATATCTTTAATACCCACCAATTAATATTGTAAAAAAAATGTATTTGTATTGAAATGGAATAAATCTAATCTAATCTAATCTAATCTAATATTATTTTTTAAAGAAATACGCTCTTCAATTTTGTCTTGAAAATCTCTTTCTCAATAATATACTGAATTCTACTCAAATAATATAACCATTTTAGCAAAATAATTACTTTATACTTAATTCATGACATACTTATAACATATATTGTACTTAACAACCATGACAGAATTTAAAAGTCCCTACAAAAGGAGGAAATTACATTTCTTTCTTTTTAAATTAAATAAAAAAAAAAGGATGATGTTAAAGATTTCCACAGTATGCACGAAAACCCATCCAATTAACGCATAACCAGAACAACATCATAGTCGAACAACCACTCCCGCAAAGCGTTAAAATTTTAATCGAAGGATTTTCCTCATTTCCCGTACAATAATTGCGCTGCAATCAAATGAAATACGATATCCTTAATTTTTTATTATTATTGACAACGACATATGAGAAATGGTTTTTATTTTTATTTATTTTTTATACAGCCAACATATTTACCGTGCGGTTGCACGAGATCGTTAATAATACGCGCGTGATATGACCTTAATGGCAGTGATTTATGTACGAGTATATCCCCGTTAAAGCGAATCATGGTTTCCTTCCAAAAGGATTTAAGAGTATTCATTTAAGTAATGATTTTTGGTTTTGGCTTGCGAATTGAAAGTGAAGACATTGGTTATGTAGAGTTTACGAAACTCCAAGTTCTAGCATCTGGTTACTTAGGACAGAGAAAGCTAACTGAAAGAACACTGTTAAATTTCAAATGAAATTATGGAAAACCAGAAAAAAGCATTCAACCAGAGCCGGCCTTAAAGGCCTTATGTTCTCAGACGTTTGATTGGTAAAGGGAGAATGAATAATACAACTCATGTATGTAATAGTAATTGACGTGCTAATATTTTTTCTGTAAGGAATACTTTGTCAGCTTATACCAAAACTATCCAGAGTGGAAATGAAAATCGTATTGCCTTGCTATTAGGCGTTATCATAGATATTAGAGGAACTATCCAAGGCAATGGTAACATTTCATTCCGCCATTAATCAAGTATTACCACACTACCGGTATTACCGATAGAAAGACACGTTTTATTGACTTCCTGATAGGGAAGGTCTTGCATTCACCCCGAAAATCGACGATGAAAATTTGGTGTTATCTTTGCGATTTAAGTTGTCTATCATGTTTTTAGACAGATTTTAAAAGCATGCCTGTTTTTTTTTTGGTTGCGTCAAAGAGTGTGTAATCTCCAATTCGAAGAACCCAGCCTTGTTCTCCATATTTTTGTATATCAATTGCAACATCCTCGTCCAGGACATTTAATCCAAAGACCTTTTTGTTGAGCTCACTTCGGACTGGACATATTGCTAAACAATACATCTTCTCTTGTTTTATATTGCAAATGTTGCGCAATATTGGTACGAGTAGTTCTGGCCGATGTGGTATACAGTTCAATCGCACCATCGCTCCTCTCATCTTAAAATTTGTTTATGTGGCAGTTGTGAAAGTATGTTCATTCAGGTAATTGGCATTTCATTTTGTTGTAATATAGTACAATCCAGACTGTGCTTCACTTACACATTTCTTGTACAATATGTTACAATAGATATATTGTCAATGTTTTGCAGTAAAATGTTGATTTGTCTTTTTAGTGAATTTGGCTGTGAGTCTGGTGTGAATCTAAGGATAACTCCACATTCTACAGCAAGACGCTTCCATTTATTTACTAACTTTTTTTGGTAGTCTTTCTTCTTCCATATCAAACAATTTTACAGTACATATAACTAAAGATCAGCTTGAGTGTGTTCAAAAACAAAGGTGGTGTACCCATTTCTAAGTACAGAATATAATTGGACATACTGCCCTGCTAGATACTCTAGATACCTGCTTGAGGAAATATCGAAGAACTCCTTCTACTGTGGTGTAAAAAGCGTAACCCCACACTAGTGTCCCATATAAAAGACTTAAAGCTACAGTTGTTTGGAATATATTCTGCTTTGCACTATTAATGTCAACGTTAACGTGTTTATTATTAATGAATCTAACCCAAATGGAACAGATTACCCATTTAGCTTCAGCCAATTTATTTTGCAGGTGTTCATTTACATACATTGCCCTTGGAGAAGCTCCAAGGAACTTGTATTCCCGTACAGTATAAATTGGATCAACTTGGAACACCCACTTCTCACATCGACTGAACCTCCCACTGCCACCGCAGTGATTAAATTGTATAAAGCCAAACTAAAGGCTGCTTAACATTAATCCCAAGCTATTAGCAACAGATTTTCTACAAATTATGTTAGTAATTTTGTTCCAGATATTTGTTGTGCTTTTCGAACCATTTACGACAGTTTTAGTATCCTATGCAGCACACAGTAATTGACTTTTAATTAGTTTTTACCTTTTCATTCAAAGGAGATATGATCAGTAAGTATCCGGTCTAGTTGGGAAAGTGTATATAACAATACCAAAATTTGCACCCTCGTAGGACAAATATTTGTTGAAAATTGATTAGGATCATGTTTACAAATGAACCCGAATGTCGACTTGAACAAGGATGATGATATTGTCCCGACCCAACTATGATGCTCTCATTAAGTCATTTTCTGGGCAAAATACTTGTTTGTGCCTCATTCTGATGACATCAAATGAAGCATCGAATAATTATTTAGTGAACCTCATCAATAGTTATCCTTCCGGTGTTTATTGATGATTGAATGAGCAACCTGAAAAGGATCCATCTTAGCGCTCCGAGCAATGGCAAATAGTCGATTAATTAGTTCTCAGACTGTTACCAAACCACTGTCTGCATATTTCATGCAAGTAACGACGATGTGACTATGACTGTAGTGGTATTCAGGTAGTAAAACTGAATAAAGTTTCCTTCATAGACGACTAAGGATGAACTGTATTTGTAGTTGATGCATTTGCCGAGTGTCTGGTTTTTTGCCAGCGTAACTTTATTACATTGCGACGAGATGCACAATTGCTACCACCACAGATGTTTACATTGTAAACATGACTCAAGAAGCCTTTGACGTGTGACAGGATAAGGTAAACACCAAATTTATTATACTAGAGTCTTGCGTTCCATCAGGGGGTCGCCTTTCAAAAAACGACAACAACCTCTGGTGGTGGTTAAGCTTGTATACCTACGAGTACATCCTGTGAGTCAAAACTGCATCCGTAGTTGGTGTTAAAGTTTTAAAAGCAAGGTAGCAAGTTTCCGAACATTAGTTCCTATGCGAATATATCGGTAGCATGGATACATAGTGGTATTTGTGAATCTCAGGAAGGAAGTCGCAAACGACGAAATATAATATAGAATTTTGCCCCAACTTCTCTTAATCGCACTTTCCTGTTTATTTTTGTTTGAGCGTAAATTGTTATTTCTACATCGGGGTTTCTCCTTTCTTCAGTTATTCGCATTTGTTTCTCTTTTATGAAGTAAGAAAGGCGATCAAGGTGTATACCGGTGAACTGGAAACATAATTTAGTAAAACGATTTTGCTACAGCAGCAGTCTGAATAGCTGTATTCCGGAAGACAATTCAAGGGGGAATTATGAAATTTGGAAATAAAGCGAAATCGCTGTATCACATGTTTTCATAACGCACAAGCGGAGAAATATCATCAGAAAGAAATCTTTTATTCGAAAATAAGTATCTCCCTTGAACAAGTTAAACTTATTTAGGACTCCACTAAACATATCATGCAGCAGAGGACTTTACAGTGCACTGAAGGTATTACTGCAGAACATGCGCTTAAAATATTAGAGTGCAATTTATTGTATGTTACGGTCTTACTATATGCAAGCACATGCAACCACTAATAACTATTCCGGTGTTAAGTTAAAACAATTAGATCTAATCTCTGTGCCTTTTCAGAATGCAACAAAGATAAGACGGGAAGGCTCAACAACTCGACTAGCTGACTAAATAAGAATATAAAAAAAGGCGAAATCGCGACTATGCAGCTGAGGTGCGTGAGGTATGATAAGGACCACAGAAATGTAGCATCCCTTAGGCAATAAAATAGTGGAGGAAAAGCGTCAACTCATTTCCTTGCTATTGAAAAAATCGAGGCATCCCGCCAAACTTTCTAGTTAGCACAAAAATGAAAAGGAAAGATTAGATCAGGCCTGGTTGATGAAGAAAAACGTCTAAGTAGTCGTACGTTAGTGGCTGTCAATGTGTTATTTGCCCATATGGTGCCTGGGTTAAGTCGAGCCACATGAAATTAATAAAAACGTTGAAGTTTACTGAAAAGGCGGAGGAGGTGGATCTGAATATGCAGACAATCACTGCCTCTGTCACTGTCTGTATGACTGCTAAACTGGCGTGGCGATATAATAACGCCAGTAAACTAGATTACCTAAGACACATTTTTAGGGAACACTGGATATTATCTGTGTTGTCGAAACTCAGTTCGACCCTATTGTTGAAAACATTGCATACCATATTGTGGGGTATGAACTGCATCGCAATGAACTCATGACAAACACCACAGGTGGTGACATTGCAATTTACTCTAATCTCCGTTGTCTAGAAATTAGTGGATCAGTGTCTACAGCTCACGGCATTGAGTACAAAATAGTATAAATTATGGACAGAAATAGTAAATGTGTTCTTGCATTTCCGTATAAAGCCAAATAATTTTTTTTTCGTTACCCTTTCTTACGGATGCGGAAAATGTTATTTTTTGTGATCAAATTTCCCTTGACGGCATACCAGTCCACGAACTAATTTTTCCAACTTACGTTTCACTTACTGCCACCCCTACAACGTTCACTTATAGAGACTATAAAAACATAAACTTTGACACACTACACACAAATGCTAATGCAATATGTAGGAGTCAATGCATGTTTATTGCTGGAGCTAATGAAAAATTATTTTTCTTTCAAAACACTGTTCTGGAACTATTCGAGAAAAATATAACACAGAAGACAGTTAAAATTAACAATTCTAAATGTCACTGGTTTTCTTCTGATGTTTTTGACTCCATTAATAAGCGAAGGAAAATGTATCACAAATGTAAAGAGAAACCAACTTCGAGAAACTGGGAAAATTTCCATCAGGCCAGGAACTACTCCAATAATATTTTGTAACTCGGGAGTACAGCAGCCATTGCTACATCTCCAAATCAAATATGTCATTTTGGAATCTAATGTAATGGACTCTTTGGGGAAATATGCGTAATATTGGTGCTAGCAAACAAAATGACACTGATTGCTATTTAGATCCTAACGGTTTAAACAATTCTTATTCTTATTATATGTAAGAAGTAGGCATCATTTTTTGTTAGATAGACATTTGTGTACTAATTTAAAGAAAGACTCTCTTGTAGAAAGTGACGTCTTTAATTCTTTAACTAAGTTTAAGTCAAACGCAATCGGGGATGATGGAATACCTCCTCGGTTCTTAAATGTGCTATATATGTATAGGGTTTTCCAATAAGGACTTGACAACATTTTTTTTCAAATAAAACGCAAACCATTTGAGATATTTCAAAAACTTTATTATCGGCTTGAAGTACAATTATTTATGAATGGAACTCGACTTAGTTCATATGGCCACCGCGGGCACGTTTGCAGCGGTCGATTCGTTGGACCCAATTTTCAACGACTCGGCCACACATTTCAGTCGAAACGGCCGCTATTTCGCATTCAATGTTAGCTCTGAGCTCTTCTATGTTGGCATAAACCAATGACTTAACGTAGTACCATATAAAATAGTCAAGCGGCGTTAAATCGCACGATCGAGGCGGCCAATCGACTGGCCAATGCCTTGAAATAACACGCTCACCATACTAACTCTTCAATAAATGGATTGTAGCGTGTGCTGTGTGGCTTGTGGCACCATCCTTTTGAAACCACATATCGTCCAAGTCCATATCTTCTAATTCGGGCTAAAAATAATCGGTGATCATAGCGCGATAACGCTGACCATTCACAGTAACGTGACGATCGTTATCATCGACGAAAAAATATGGACCAATAACGCCGCCGGCATGCAAACTGCACCAAACAGTTATTTTTTGTGGATGAAGTGGTGATTCATGAAGCACATGTGGATTTTCACCTGACCAATAACGCATATTTCGCTTACTGACGAACTCATTGAGCCAAAAATGAGCTTCGTTGCTGAAGATGATTTTGCGATGAAATTCATCATCCAGAACCCAGTCGGAGAACGTACGTCGCTTCAAATGGTCCATCGGTTTCAATTCTTAAGTCAGCTTGATCTTGTGTAAACCAAGATCCTTACGCAAAATACGCCATAGTGTGGTCTGAGCGATGCCCAATTCTTGAGAACGCCATGGAATTGACTGATTTGGATCGATTGCTACGGACGCCTGAACGGCAGCGATATTTTCGACACTTCGACCAACCCGTTGTCTCACTGACACGGCAACATCACACAACTTTTCATTGCCTGACTACTAGGGCGAGAATTACGACCGAAAATTGGAGTTAACGCTCTTAAAGTTGCAGTCACCGACTCCGAATTTCTGTAGAAAATTTTTATAATTTGCACACGTTGCTCGTTCGTGTACTTTATGATGAAAATGTTGAGTTTACTGAATAGTGCGTTCACAAATTAAATTCAAAGTTGTCAAGTCCCTACTGGAAAAGCCTTTATATATATAAAATGACATTATTTTGGGATGAGGCCCATTGCACATTGGCGGCTACGTTATTAACAAAAAAACCACATCTGCAGTTCCAAAAATTCGCGAGTGAATCAGGACATGCCAACGCACCCAGAACGTGTAACTATTTGTTGCAGTTTATGGACCAGAGGTAGAATAGGGCTGTACTTTTTCAAAAATGAGGACATGGGTGAGGACTACCTCTACTTCCAACAGTCGCGGAATAAATCGAGTTATTGCGTACGAAGTTTCCGGTTCGCATAATTTCGCGTTTCGGAGACAGCTATTGCCCACCAAAGTCATGCCACTTAACATCATTAGACTTCTTTCTTTAGGGCTATTCTAAAAGTAAGGTCTACTCCAACCATCCGCAAACAGTTCCAAATCTGAAAACGAACATTTAAGCCGATATAGAGCTCCAAAGTCTTCAAGCAGAGCGGAGGAAGTCATTTGAAAGATATTGTGTTCCATAAATAGTCCTCATGTGTCTGTCTAATAAAGGAATAAATGTTTCAGAGATATCTCAACACTTATTCATTTTATTCAAGAAACAAATCCTACATGTCTTTACACCATTATAGATTACTTTCCTTTCAAAATTATAATTTTTTCCAACAGAATTTTCTATGCAGTTCTCGTACATTGATTAAAATTTTCAATTATCGCTCCATTTCCGATTATAGAAGTGTAATTTTCTTCATTTTTATTATCAACTGGACTTCAATGACTTTCATCTTTACATTTTCAGATTTTAAAGGAAGTAGATTTTCCGGAAGTAGAAAAAGTAGTAAATAGCTTCTCTACGACAGAATTTAAAATTCTCAACAGGAAATACTATCCAATTTCTTAGTTCTGCATTTTTAGGAAGTTTTTTTTCCTGATTTCCATCACCACTCTCGTAGATCTGGAGTCGGTTGTAACTTTGTCAGATTTTCGTAAATCGATTTTCATCAGAAAAAAGTCATATTGGAGATTTTCCTCATCATTTGAGCTCTAAAGTGCGAGAAGGTGTTCTTCACTTGCAAACTCAATCTTGGACGTTAAGGATTTTTTTAACAATATTCTATTGAAGGTGAAAAGGATTTAATAAAAAAAACAGGAACGAGCATGAAGTTTGTGAAAAAATATGAAGTATATACGAATAAGGATTTGATTTAATTTTTTTCTGAAGCAATACCAGACCATAATCAAGAGTTATACGAGTCACCTAAGTTGGCAGGGCAAATTTGCGGGATTGGAAAAATGAAAGGATAAAACCTGCTTCTGCTTTTGTTATGAATTTAGTGAGATGAGTACGTGAGACCGGTAAAACAAGTAACCCTAATCATAACCTGAATGGAATGGGCTGTTCGAAACCGGTATACGCTGGCGTGTACAAATTTTTCATGCAGTAGTCTCGAAAGGAGACTGTTGGATAAGCGGATTACAATCACATATTTGTGAATTAAATAAGAAGCATGCCATGGATCTGCTTTGGTGGATGAAGCTAAATATTAATGAAGAGCTGAGCTCCATATATTTTCTGTAAACGACAGCATTTCCTGCAAATTCAGCCAAGAACTGAGAAGGAGAATTTTACGATTTATAGAAGTCGGGCAATAGTCCCGGTCAACAAAAAATTACCTGTGCGATTAAATCATCTGCTGTGTCATGAAGTTTAAAGAAGGTAAATAGCAAGGCTTTCTTTGTTGGGATTGTGAATGAATAGTGTACATTCAAGTAAATATAAGAATTCATCTCATTTAGAATATCCCGAGAAGAAGTTTTGGGAGCACATCCTTCAGCGATTTTCTAGATTTATAGAAATCAAAATTAGACTGCCCTGGGTCGAAGTCTGGAGAACACAGGGGTATAGGATCGAGAGAGACATCACGTATTAGGCTGTGTTTTGTTGGGGTTAAATCAACACCCTTCAGCGTTTCGTGACCTGTTCACCTTAGACGGAGTTACATTATTTCCTCAATTCTATATAAGTTTGAGTATCAACAGTGTGAATAAACGGCGACGACATAGAAATAAAAAATTCTCCAGAAGCACCTGCAAAAAATGCAAGGAACACCGTGGGAGTTTGAAAATAAGATCAGCTGTCAAATCCATAAATGATCGCCTGATCGTGATATATAGCCAAAGGGAAAATAAGTTCAATAACAAGAGGATAAAATATTCGCACGACTCTAACTACTAGATTAAGGAATCTATTAGTATTTATGGGGTACATTGGACAATTTGTACAGATTATGTTGTTAAAATAATAATAGGAGACTTGAATGTTAAAATCAGCAGGAAAAATATCTCAACCCAGACGGCTGGTAAGCATCGCTTAACGAATTGACAAGATACATACGAGTAAAGGGTGGTTTTTTAGAGGTATACAAATTCAATATGAAATAAAACACTTGAAGCTAATGTTAGTGTCTAAAGCTTTATTTAGTAGATAATTTTATGCTATTGGTGCTTAAATTTAATATCAGGAATATGCGCGGCTAGTTCGAATGAAAAGCAATCGTGAAGTCCAATTTTCGACAATTTTATCGAGGAACTGAGGCCGTATATCAGCAATAACACGGCGAATGTTGACTTTCAAATCGTCCAACGTCTCTGATTTATCGGTATAGACTAGTGACTTCACATACCCCCAAAGCAAGTAGCCTAAAGGTGTAAGATCACTGGATAGTGGAGGCCAGTTCACAGGTCTATTACGCGAAATTATGCGCTCAGAAAATTGTTCCCGCAATTAATTGATGGTGTCGCGCGCCGTGTGGCATGTTGCGTCATCTTGTTGAAACCAAAGCTTTGTCACGTCAATGCCATTCAACTGAGTATCTAAGAGCTCAGAAATCATGTTTCTATAGCGCTCTCTATTGACGGTAACATTCTGGCCGGCATCTGAAAGAAATATGGCCCAATGAATCCACCAACCCATAAAGCACACCAATGTGAGTTTTAATGGTTGTAAGGGCATCTCGACAAAGGCTTCTGGCTTCTGAGTTTTCTCCACTCCAAATTCAGCAAGTTTGATTGTTTACATATCCATTTAACCAAAAATGGGCCTCACCGGAGAACAAAATTTTGCGTTGAAATGAATCATGTTTTCGGCCCATTCACGAAACCTACGACGCGTATAATGGCCACTCGGCTTCAGTTCTTGCACAAGCTGGATCTTATAAGCTTTTGAGCCAAGATCTTTCCGTAAAATCTTCCACAAAGTGGATGAGCATAGCTCCAATTGCTGTACACTATGGCGAATCGACTCATTCGGATTCTCCTCAACACTGCGCTCCACAACGGCAATAATATCTTCCGTTCGCACTGTTTGTCGTCTTTGGGGATGAATATTATCCACTAGAGTGTACGTGGTGCGAAAATGATTCATAGTGTTCCGAATAATTTGCTCAGATGGATGATTATGTCCATCGTCACATGTATGTAGGCACGACAAGTTTGGCGAACCGAACCATGGTTTTCAAAATAAGTTTGCACAAATTGCACGCGTTGTTCTGGCATAAGTCTATTCAACGTAAAATGGCAAAACGTACTAACCAAAAATCAACTTTCAACTGTCAAATTGACAATCTGTAGAAACAGTGTTGTCAGTTTAAAACCAAACCTCTAAAAAAACACCCTTTACTTAGAAATGAGTTTGAGACAATGAGTAATGTGAAGCTGAATAAAAGAATCCACAAAGCAACTTGGACATGTTCAGATGGTTTACTGAGAAATCTAATATGGCTATATGGCACAGCTCTTTCGAAAATACCAGATAACTCATACGACTTGTAACCATAACATCAGCTTTCAGCAAGAAAACGTGCTTAGTGTAGATACCACACCGTGAAGGCATCAAAACGGCATACAATTTCCCAAAATCAGTTCGGCTATTGAAAAAAATAGAGATATATATGCGTAGTTCCATTTAAATGCTTGCAGCGGATGCAGAATTTAAGCTTGAAATCAAAACTACATGCTTTCGACCGAACATATATACATCACTATCACTTTCGATAAACATTTACTTCATCTTCAACTTTTACTTCAAAGTATCTAGTCCTGCCATAAGTTCTGTTACAAATATAAAACGCTATAGAAAAAAACACAACTAACATATTGTATTCAAAATTGTTTCGTTTATTAGAGCACAATATTGATTATTAAAAAAAAAATAGGATTCACTCGAAATATCTGCCTTTTGCTTTAACACAATCTTCCAAATGGTGTGGCCGTTGGGCTATAGCGGCACGTACGACTTCCATACATCTTCTTGCTAAGCCTTTGCATCAGTTTTTACGCCTTTTTCACAGAAATAGAGGGTGAGATACCTCCCATCAAACCATTACGGAAGCGGAATGATGTCCACATTGAACCCTTGGACCAACTTTTTTCGCTTGCTTAGATGAATTGGCATAAATTTTGCCATTTTGTTTGTTGAAAACTTCTTCTGTAAAAATGTTATCATCCGTAAACACTGCAAAAGTCACTTGCGTCTTTCCAGCCTAATTTTTTTTAGTGGAGTGGGTGGCCGTGGCTCAAGTGGTAGTGTGTTGGCTTCCAAATCGGAAGGTTCGGTGTTCGAATCCCAGCCTCGTCCGAAAGACATTCTTTTTTTCAGGCAACTTAATTCACGTAAGACGAATGGTTGCCTCTAATACAACAACAAGTCCAATTACACTAATAATTTAGTCTCCCCATTAAATGTTGGATGGCACTCATGGAGCGAAATAACCACTGAGCCCAAAAATCTTTCTTTATCTCTCTGTCCCATTTTCCTTAAAAACTTAACACGTGCTCAGGCATTTTAAGTGTATTAATACCCACTTGAGTGTTAAGTTCTTTTAAAAAAAAAAAAATTAGAAGATGACCCGTGGACCGACAATAGGCAGATCATTCCGAATCAGCCTAGTCATGGATCTGGTTGGTATATTCAATTACTTGGACTTGATTTTCTGGTTCCTGCCATTACTACCGCATTCGTAAGGACGACGCGAGGGCGACCACTTCTTGGCCTATCCTCTACTGCAGACAATTCGACGAAGTGAGCAATAGCCCGATAAACGAATATTCTCGATATTCAGAGTGGTTTTAGCAACTCGAAAATTTGGCCAGCACTTTTTCCGCACTAATGCAACACTATTATCGAGACTCGATTCTCTTTAACGCCCCACTCCATGTTAATAGTATTCAAACTGACTAGTATACTTCACTGATCAGTGCATACAAAGTTAGCGGTTCTATTCCCTCAAGAAGTTTTGAACGATAAACGCTGGAAATTGTGTAAAAGAATTTATGGCTAGACTAGGTAGTTAAGAAGGCTACTCGGTCAAAACGACTTTTTTAAACAATAAATGGTAGTGTGTTTGCTTCCAAATCGGAAGGTTCGGTGTTCGAATCCCAGCCTCGTCCGAAAGACATTCTTTTTTTCAGGCAACTTCATTCATGTAAAACGAATTGTTGCCTATAATACAACAACAAGACCAGTTACACTAATAATTAAGTCTCCCCATTAAATGTTGGATGCCACCCATCTAGCGAATTACCTACCGAACCCAAAAATCTTTCTTTTTCTCTCTGTCCCATTTTCCTAAAAACTTAATTCGGGCATTTTAAGTGTAATAATACCCACTTTAGTATTAAGTTCTTAAAAAAAAAAAAACAGTCTTCCTACAGAGACCACTTAGAGGCAAACAACTTCGAACTCTGTGAGCCTCACAAAGGTGTGAAATTTTCTGGGAGCGAACATTAACTTGGAACAATTCCTTGTGACAGCCGGGGTATGAATGCAAGGATATCACTGGCACAACCGAGTCAAATAAGGCCATCAAAGTTCGACGTTGAAAAACTGCAAAAGCAAGAGACCACAATATATATGGATTTTTTGCCTTTTTATCAGAATCTTATCAGCTCGGTCTTGCTCTATATCGCTAAAGTTTGGATCATGTCGAAAGCGGAAGAAAGCTGAAGAAAAAGCACTCGGCCGTTTCGAAGGAAAGATACTACTGGGAACATGAATGCTTTCCGGCTGGTTTGAATAAAGCACAATCTGGAAGTTCAATTTCCGACCACCTCTTCGAACCAGTGAGTTCGTGTATAGTGAATAACACTTTGTCGGCGTAGATCAGTGACTTCACATATCTCTACAGAAAATAATCCAAATGTATTAAATCACATAATATCGGAAGTCAATTGAATGAACTTGTGCGCTCATTAAATGCTTCCTGTCAATTGATTATATCGAACGCTATCTCGGATGTTTCGCAGTATTTTTGAAACCACAACTCTTTCACATGAATGCCAGCCTATAAAGCACAACCAACAGTGACATTCTGTAGATGTGGATTTTTTCACTCCAAGTACAGCAATTTTGCTTGCTAACCAAAGCTTAACCGATGTCAAAAAGGTTTTAGAATAGGTGACGCACTGTCATGTGACTCCCTTAATACCAAACTTGAAAGTATTGTGCAGACATCACAAGCGAACACTGGAGGCACAATCTTTCAAAAGTCTGTTCAAGACGGCAGCTGCGAAAATGGGTTAAGCCGTAAATTAGAGTAAAACCAAGTTTATGCTCTCAACAAGAAGAGACACACAACATGGATGAATTGAACATAATGTTGCACTCGACATCTATAATTTAGTAATGGATTGGATCTACCTTGGTTGTGCTATAAATTCCAACCAACACCTCAGCAGAAATAAAACGATGGCAATTGAGTAATCAGGCCCTATTCCGAAAAACTAGGTAGTCTCTATATCTCGAAAAATATTCGATCCCATTTACGTTGACCGGCTTTGGAGGCCAAGATTCTATGACGCAGCTGTACATCGACATAGAGCTGCTTAGAAAACTCCGCATCAGTCGCCTGAGATAGATGGGACATGTAGAGCGAATTGAAAGCAAAGCCTCGGCCTAGATTTGAACTAACTCGGAGGGACAATGCAGTGGAGGAATACCTCATATAAGGTTTCGCGCACAAGTAGAAGCAGACTTCAACCAACTTGGAGTGCGGAACTGGAATCAGGTTGCTAAGACCGAGCTAACTGGAGAGCCTTGTTTGTTGAGGCCGTGGTTCATCCCAAACTGTAGCGCCACCTAAGTAAGATGCTGATCCCCAAAAATGTGTTGTTTTGCAAAGCCTTGTACTAATACGCTGAATCTAACCTTGGAATGGCGTTGTATGGATGGAATCAATTGCATTACATTTTATCCAGGAATCTAGCCAGTGGTCTGCGAAAACTGTATGCCTAAATTGTTTTGAAGGTGCTTTCCGGACCCCTTCATGGGCTATTATTTCTCTATTATTTGCTCTAAATTTGTTAGTTTTATAACACAGACGGCTTCTGGTGGACTAGAAGGTCCACGGTCCACGAACAGTAGCACTGTTTCGTAGGGATATGTGTGGTTCGATCGTATTCAGAGTATCGGCAAAAAACGAGCTAAAAGAAAATTAAAGTTGAATAACGGACTAAATCGAGTTAAGTGAGTTCAGTACCCCAGTTGATGTGTAGTCATAGTTACAGCATTCATTCATGTGATATTTTTGGGCTAAGATATCAAATTGAAAAGTGCCCCGCAACACTCTCCCGGGTTTGTTTGAATGAGCCTTGAAGTTTCCTTGTTAAGCATAAGAAACCCATCAGTGAATACTTTTAATCTTCCTTTGCACCCAATTCACACTTATTCATATTTTTGCTGGTTATTGCCGCAATTTTAAAACCTTACCAGGTTATTGCCCTGTGGGAAGACTGTACCCAAATTTAATGATCAATTACTTTGAAAGCATTCGTGTCAACAGCAAATTTTATGCATATGTATTTATGTACATATAAAATAATCACCCAAATCAAGTGAGGCAATCAAGTATTAGTAAATGAAATGGAAGCAATATACCTATTTGCTTCGTTATATGCATTGATTCAGCAGTGCTTATTGTCGGTCTGTCACGAAGGGAGCTCAATAAATGTTTGCCTAGTTGTGAAATCGTAAACCAACGAATAAATATCCTTCTTTCATGGCAAATTTTCTAATCTCCCTTCTATAAATGCAATTCAACACAAAAACGCTCTAACAATTGTATCTCATTTTAAACCGACAATTTAATCAGATTCGACTGCTAATATTGATTTCGAGCTAATTTGAAAACATGATTAAAATTTTCAATTAAATGCAGACTGCTTCATGCGAAGTCGGCAACTCATTGATGCGTACGTATGAAATGGTCCAATAGCAAAATGAGCTCGACAACAGGACCTATGCATATTGTCCTGGGTTGGAGATTATAATAATATAATACAGATACATTTATTAGATGTACTCGAACTTTGACCACTTAGGCGTAAAATGTTGAACTGAAATCAATAGAAATTGTTTCAACGAGTATATGTGAAAAAGCATTATTGTCATTGAATTATTGTTCAATTTAATCTGGATATATGTATGCTTGACAGATGGGACTAATAATTGAGATTGGATTTCAACAAATTGGAGCTGCTTTGAAAACCAAAATTCAGGTACTAAATCAAAAACTGAAATGAAATCAGAACGACACACATTAGGCCTTCATCAGAATCAGAACCAAAGTATATTTCGAAATTAATTGAAATTGGTAATTTACTTGCTGAGAGGTTTTCATTTGATTTCAACGAGTGTATGCATTTATACTCAAGATTCTGTCCCTTTAACCTGGTTATCTCTAGAGGACTATGTTATTTCCATATACGCCGCATCAACTGTGCTTTTTTTAACTACACGCCCAATATCACAGATCCAATGCTACTTTTAAGGTATCAATCATCTGCGGCTTGTTCGCATCAACTTGTGATTTAACGTAGCCCAATACAAATTACACAATCTCGGTGAGCAGCTGATGTTGCCGGAACGCGAAATAACCATGCCGTCGAATTTGTCGTGCAGAAGATGCATTGTTGCATGCGCTGTCTGGAACGTAGCGCCCTATGTCATTGAGATTCATATCTTCAAATTGGTTATCATTGGCCATACTGCACGAAGTACGCGGCAATGACTCATCCAGACAAAAATCAACATGAAATAGTGACTTTCCTGGATGCATTTTTAAGTGATAGGTCTCATGTGCATTGCTATCTCCCCAAATGTGGCAATTCTGATTGGAAACACATGATTTTGTGTTGAAAATTGGAGTCCACTTTCAACTGCTTCAGAGCCTAGTTAGCGAATTCTCGATGCTACCTATGGTCGTTTACCTTCCGTTCCTCGGTAAATTAAATTTTTTACGGGTGCATGCCTAGGTCCCGACGCAATATTCCCCGGTCGAGGTCTGCGAACGGCCAAGTTCTTGGGCGCGACGCATTAACTGCCTCGAGTTTTCTGCAGACCTCACATTTTGACAACGTACGGATGTTGTTTGGGGGTTTACTGAACCAGTTGATTTGGATTTTTCCAACAAACAACGAATAATCGACTTAACAGGGCGATTGTGAAGGTAAAAATCACCTAGCGTATAGAACGTACAAGTAGCAATTATTTTGATAGTAAAATTTAAGAATTTGTATGCAGTGTCCCAGCCATCTCAGGCGAGTAATGCGCTGTTTAATGGCTTGGTCGATGTCGCTGTACAGGTCCATAATTCATTGTTGAAATTTCTCCTCCAAAGCCCGTCAACGCAAACCGGACCGAATAGTTTTCGAGGAATTTTTCTGAGGACATTTTTAACCGCTTTCGATAGAGTCCAATGCCTTTGCGTTACAAAGTAGGACATGGATTATCAAGGTTATATATAAAGTTTTTCGGGATAGGGCCTTTCTAGTCAAATGCCTTCTTAGCCCAATGAAACGAACAAATATTTCTGCTGAGGTTTTGTTGTCAAAGTTTATAGCAGAGCTATAAGCCCTTCACTATTGTATTGTAGCTGTCGATTGTGATGTTCTGTCCAATTCGTCGATCTTGTTTCTGCTTCAACATTTTGGCAGCTTCCGTTTCAATATTAACTACCGCATGTTAGCAGTGACAACCCGCTGAGTTCGATATTATCCATGTACGCTAGTAGTTGCACATATTTCTTGAAGATTCTGCCTCCAGTGTTCGCGTGTGAGTTCCGGACAATGCTTTCAAATATGATGTTGTAGAAGTTACATGACTTTGTATAAAACCTTTTTTGACAACAAACGTCTCGGTTAAGTCGTTAACGACTTTGACGGACCAGGGAGCCTTCCCAATCTTCCTCGATTTGGCAGGGATTCGAAACCTAGAAATAGAGCTCGTCTCTATAAATGCTGTAATATGCGACCTAAAAATCTATGAAAAGATGGTGGATATCGATTTGAATTTCCTGAGTTTTTTCTAGAATCTACAGGACTTTTCTGGTCTGAAATCGATGTTCATAGAATATATGTTAGCAGATAAGATCTTGTATCCGATGTTGAGCAGACTTATACCTGTATAGTTGGTGCAGTTGTAGGATTCTCTCTTGTTTGGATCTGGCATACGGTGATGAGATTACATTCATCAAGCATACACTCTTCTGACAAGATCTGAGAAAAGAGTCAGTGGACAAAGCCATTTCCAGCAGCTTTGAATACCTAGGCCGGTAAGCCGTCAGGTTTAGCTGATTTGTTCGATTTTAGCTTAGATATTGCTATCCTTACTTCGTTCTTGTAGTGTGGAAGGAAGTTTTGGCTACCATCGTCTAAGCTGAACGGTATATCTGCCTGATAGCAGAAAAAGCTTCTCCATATCCTCAGCAACGACTGTAAGTCTATTACAATTTTTCCTTCTTCACCTCTACATGTTTCTGCCTTTACACCTTCTTTTTACCTTTTAGTAAAATTTCTGTTAGTTATTCCTGCTGTACAACCTTTCAATATCTTGGATCGAGCGGTTCTCGTTCTCTTATTTCTTCTTCTGCAAAAGTCAGTGTTCATCCCGTCTCTTCTGCTCGTAGAGCTCATGCACGGCTCGAGTTCTTCGTCGCAGCTCGGCTTTGTAGCTGCCAGCATAGGAGTGTTCAGAGATTTCGATATTTCTAACGCTGTCCTGTAGCTTTTCTATGTTATATCTTCTCACAGTAGTTATTCTTTGTTGTAGAGCTTGGTAAATCCGCATTCGCACCTTGACTGCAACAAGATGGTTGGTGATGCCGAGTCAATGTTAGCTGCACGAAACATCCGGACGTCTAGAATACTGGTGGCATGACTTACGTCTATCGCAGAATGATGAATTTATTTAGCCTTTGATTATCCGGGGACCGCAAGGTACCCTTGTGTATATTGAGATGAGGAAACCATCTGCTTGCTATAGTAATATTTTCTCCCGCCGCAAAGTCAATAAGCTTAAGTGAGTTGCCAGAGGTGTTGTCTTATAGGACTAGTATTACCAACTATCCTACCAAAGATGTCTTCCTTTTCTATCCTGGCGTTAAAATCATTCCAGGTGATTGTCATACTTCGGACATTGCTCATATGTCTTGTCGAGCAGTTCGTAGAAACATTATTTGGTGGCGTCGTCCTTGTCTTCCATGGGGCATGGACGGATATTAGGATTATGTTGGCGAATTTGGACTTTATCCGGATTGTCTTAGGATTCTCGCCTGCGTTTCTGAATCTCGAAACCTCTTACCTAAATCTCCCGCATATGACAAATCCGCATCCGAATTATCTCTGTTTTAGTTCCCTGTAGCAATCACCACAGTACGAGTATATATAACAGTATTTCATGTTTCTTATGTCCGGACCATCCCTTCGCACTTCTTACATAGCGGTGATATCTGCATGATAGTTGTCAAGGGCCTCTGCTAATTGCTCGGCTGCACGTGGCCTGTTAAGGGTCCGAACTTTCCACATGCAAATCCGAAGGTAGTTGTCTTTTAAACGTTTGCGAGGGTCGTCCTCAACAGAGAATCGATTTTCATCCGAGGCCATTAGTTGGTTCTTCACATCTTTTAATCCCTTCCGTATAAGGTTGTAAGCCCTATAATAATGTAATAGCATAGGCCAGTATTACATATGCTACTGACCGAGCATGCCGTTGTCACTTTAGGCACTTCGCAACGAACTTGATTGTTACGCTGCTGTCCCAATCCAAGTTATAGGACACTCACCAGTTTCCCGATTAATCCCCACGCAGGCGGTGGAAACTCTGGTTTCTTTCAATTCACCGTGAGAAATCTCTCCAACATTGTTTCGGCAACGTTTTTCCGTATATTCATTCTTCTTAAGTTTTACACGAACTTAATTTAATCTCAAAATTGTGAAATTGCAAGTCTTCTTGTAAAATTGCATGAACAATAGTTGTTGGGAGTTCCTAATACCTGTTTAAGACCGCATCGGAACCCGAGTTTTCTCGAAACAGAAGTTTTCCCATACATTTTTCAGTTTTTCATGAAACCTCCTCAAAACCTATTCGAACTTGTGAGGAGGAAAAAATACAGAAGAAAAAAAGCTTTGGTGCCTAGAGGATGAGGAATTTGCAAGAAGATGGAAGCTGCTTTTACAGGAAAGAAAAAAGAATCATTGGCCCATCAGAGGGTTCTCCGTCAGAGAGCATTTGTGTACGGAGAAAATAATTTCTGAAAAATAATCTGAACTTGATTGTAGAAGACAATCGTCCTTTGAGTAATTAAAATATATCTTTTTATTTAATAGATGTTTTCAATTTAATCGTTTGAAGGTACATACCATATTTCCTCTCCAACAATGGCGGCCTCCAGCAACAGCTGTTGAATAGACGAGAATTAAATCCTAACTTCCTCACAGCATCCCGATACACCATCGGCTGCAGTCTCCCCGTAATATGCTTCATTTGCCTCTAGGGTCAGAGCTAGGAAAAAGAAAAGGAAATTTATTAGAGGAGATAAAAGCCATGGACCACCGAATGGAAGTTTTAATGCAAATAATGGCTTCAAATGACGAGAAGTCTTTGAAATTATAAAAATAATGCGTATCAGATTCTAAGTAGTCTCAGTATATCTAAGTAAATAAATACAAAATAGAAAATAATTATTTTTCTTACTACAGATGTTGGTCTTATCTAAATATGTGCTCATGGCATAGCTTATGGTTGTAGTTTTATTTTGATCATCGAACTCTGTTGCTCCCTTTGCGGACATTTAATTGGATTAAGCAACAACTGCATATTAATTTCATCATTATGGTCGTTAAGGAAATTATGCAAAACCAACATCTTTGATCATCAAAGAAGTGTTGTCAAAAGCTTTTCCGAATTTTCTAAAACAGCTTTCAACTAATCTTCGACATTTCGAAAGAGCGTAATTGAAGTTTTTTTCTTGTTGATGCGGCAATGGTAAATGAAAAAGGCTTCATTAAAGTTTCAGAAAATTTGAATGCTGAGTCTCCGATTAGGACTACTGGAACATCAACGCCGCATAAATTTGTTCAAGGATTGGGTTTGGATTGTGTTTCTGTGTATACGAATTTTCTTAAATTTCTACATCTTTGCTATCAACAATAGCTAATAAAACAGTTGAATAGCAGCCTTAAAATTGAGATAGCCCACAGCATCTTGAGCAGGATGTAGGATTTCGATGTGGCAACCATCTTAAAATTCACCTGTAGCTCCAAAACATTGGGGGAAACCAAGCTGCTCGAACCCACTCACATTTTCTTTTATTTTTGTGAGTGGATAGGAGCACTGGAAAACACGCAAGACTTCTCCGCAAAATGTCCTTGAGCTTGCGGACAACAGTCACAGTCTCCGTAGACGTACAGTACATATCGATTAGAATGTAGTTGTTGTGGCCGAGAATGTTTATTCAATCCACGAACATCAACTCACTATCTATTACCAAACTGATGAGAATTTTGCACAAAGATCTCGGATTATTTCCTTACAAAGTCTAATTGATTCAGCAATTGAAGTCAAACGACCATCTGCTTCATTATCCTTTCTCAGTTTGTAGCTTACAGCAGCTCGAATTGGACGGTGCATTTGGCCAAAAAATAATTTTTTCTGATGATGAGCACTTTCATCTCGGCGGCTATTTAACGAACAAAATTGCTGCATCCGGGGATCTCCAGATAGTGACAGTTTTGTGCGTATTCATTGCCATCAATGGTCAATTTTATTTCGAAAATGCTGCTGGAAACGCTAGTTCGGTCAACAATGAGCACTACAGAGCCATGATTAGGAGCCGAATGAAGACAAGGTAGACCTGAAGTTCAATAAAACCTGGAAGAGAAGCAGCAGAATCACTTTGAGCGCAAATATCCTCAAGCATCGTCGCAGTGTAACGTGATCAGTTCCTTTTCATTTGACCCGTCAATAGCAGGTCGAAGATATAGCAGTACGCAACGAAAATAGTTTGCCTACTCGCAGCTGGTCATTTTTTTCACTAGCAAAATTCGGACCAGAGAATCAGAAGAGTACACCAGCAGACGATTTTCAACTGAACTCAGTATTGGTGAATTACCCAGTCTCCCGCAAAAAGAGTCTTACAAGCCAGAGCCACTGAAGAATATAAAACGCAGCTGTATCGATTGGAAAATTAAATTATTCCTCGATAGAACCACAGCCATTACCAAGAAGTAAAATTTTAAGAACCGAAGTTTCAGAAGAGTCCAATGGAAAGCAAATCGATACTCATGACCGTCCAGTATAAATTTCTCGACCTGGAGCGAACGCCTAAAGGTCTCGATTAAAAACGAGGGAGACTAACTACATTTTCGACGACAAGGCCGATGGATACAATTTCATTACAATAGCTATAGTCAAACTGGTCTCCGATTTCAATGACAGCAGCAAATCGATTGCTATTGTTTAGAAGTTTCGAATACCAGAAGACCACAGCCGCCATATTGGCACCTAAAAAGAGACCAATTCGAAGTTTTCCATTGGAAGGTAACCTTTTATTCCACCATGAACAGTCCAGTCAAATACTCGTAGAAGGTGATTTTTTTTCTGTTTGGTTTTTCAGTGCACTATTTTGAACAGCTCACGCGTAATTCGTAACATGTGTCGAACAACGCTTATAATTTATTGAATTTTATTATGAAAATTCGTGCTCTGTGAAATATGTTTTTCTCGCACTTCGGCCATTTTACTCGACATACTGAGCAAGCAATTCAAGCCATAGTGACCAATTTTCGCACAAAATTCACGCTATTGGATATCAAGCTACCTACCCGTATGTCTATAGTTCGTGGAAAATAAAATATTGCAGCTGTATCCGCCAGTGTTAATGAAGACCGTGATTTGTCCATTCGTTGTCCTTCGCACCAATTGGGATTGTGTTACTCGACTACGTGGAAGATTTTACCCAAGGATCTTGGTCTAAAACTTTACAAAATACAACTCGTGCAAGATCTACCACAGCGTCGAATTTTGGGTGAGCGGGCCTTAGAAGCTCATTTCGAGTTAAACAAAACTGCTGTACTTGGTATGATGAGCAACCTCAGATAATATAAGAGCTGTAGATGCATCCGAAAAATGCACTGTTTGGTGCGGTTTATGGTCCGGCGGAGTCATTGGCCCGTAGATTTTCAAACATAACCGTGAGAACAATGTTACCGTCATTAGCGCCCGCTATAGTTAAATGATTTCGAACTTTTTTTTGCTCAGCATGCACGAGCTGACATGTGGTTCCAGCAAGATGGCACTGCATGCCACACAGCACTCGAATCGATAGACTAATTGAGGATTTATTTACAGGCTTTTAAAGTAACTATTAACAAAAATTAAATAAAATTATATTATGGCTGATGGTCAATGTTTAACTCCCCGGAAATTGCAAGGACTTAGCTTTGAAGACAGAGAACAGTACATAAGCCAACGGTTGGAGGAACTTTTGGAAGCTGGCCGTTCATTGGCAGAGGAAGAGGGCGATGGTGAATACAATGTAGTGAATGTAGTAGATTCAGATGTAGAGGGATTGCAGTTACCAGTCTCTGCAAGCGAGACTGATTCGGACGAAGAATTCGAAGTAGCTCCAATTGAATCTTCTGCAAATAATTATACAGCTAGAGATGGTACAATTTGGTCAGACCACCCACCACAACCTCGCCGATTTTTGTCGCATAATATTTTTAGAAGTTCGAACACTGGAGCAGCATGCAGAACAAAAGATCTTAGCATTATACAAACATTCAAATTGTTGGTGTCAGCTGAAATGTGTGATATAATAATTCGCAACACCAATGGAAAAGCAACACAGTGTTACGAACGTGAACATGAAGAAGACCCAGCAAGCCCACTTCGTATATAGAAACCTATTACTACACCTACTACATCACCTGCAACTACACCTACAACTACAACTACAACTACAACTACAACTACAACTACAACTACAACTACAACTACAACTACAACTACAACTACAACTACAACTACAACTACAACTACAACTACAACTACAACTACAACTACAACTACAACTACAATTACAACTACAACTACAACTACAACTACAACTACAACTACTACTACAACTACAACTACAACTACAACTACAACCACAACTACAACTACAACTACAACTACAACTACAACTACAACTACAACTACAACTACAACTACAACTACAACTACAACCACAACTACAACTACAACTACAACTACAACTACAATTACAACTACAACTACAACTACAACTACAACTACAACTACAACTACAACTACAACTACAACTACAACTACAACTACAACTACAACTACAACTACAACTACAACTACAACTACAACTACAACTACAACTACAACTACAACTACAACTACAACTACAACTACAACTACAACTACAACTACAACTACAACTACAACTACAACAACAACTACAACTACAACTACAACTACAACTACAACTACAACTACAACTACAACTACAACTACAACTACAACTACAACTACAATTACAACTACAACTACAACTACAACTACAACTACAACTACAACTACTACTACAACTACAACTACAACTACAACTACAACTACAACCACAACTACAACTACAACTACAACTACAACTACAACTACAACTACATCTACAACTACAACCACAACTACAACTACAACTACAATTACAATTGGTGGGTATGTGACACTATTACTTCTTATCCAGTCAAAGGGCAAATCTATACTGGTATACATATACTCGTATGTACCTTCTGGAGAAAGAGAAAAAAATCAAGGTGAACGTGTAGTCAAAGATTTGCGTTGCAATCTGTTCCGTGGACGTGCTCGAAACATCGTTTGTGACAACTTTTTTACAATCTATAATTTGGCTTCCACTTTGATGTTAGACTACAATTTGTAAATACTGAGCACTGTAAACAAAAGACGTACATTTGTACCAGTCGGACTTTCTAATCCAAAACTAAGAGCAGTATGTGTTCTGGTTGTGGTTCTGATTCTTTCCATTTCCCATTATAGTATCGAAATTGAAGGTCCTAAAAGAAATTCAATAATGAAACAAAAGTGATTTTCTGCATTTCTACCTAACAATTTACATACATTTTTCTATGCACACCCGAGTGTGTTGGGTATAGGTAAAAGGGGTCAATCGCAAAAACTACTTGTAAATTTTGACCCAAAAAGGAAAAACTTAATTTTATTTTTCGAATATGATAAAAAACAATATTTTAGGAGGCTTTTCAAAATTTCAAGTCTATACGGCACCTAGAACTCAAAATGTGGGTGTAGACATAAAGGTTAAAGGGCAATGTCATGAAATCAAATGAAGAATTTGTCGAACATTTCTATGGCTGTCCTCTAGCTATTCGCCGTGACCACGAAAATCTAATCCTTGCCTTCCCAAAGCCTTTGCGACATCAATTAAAAATTACAAGTCTCTTATGCTTTTTCTTGTTTTTCTTGAATGTTTTGTTCCCTTACAGTTTTGTCCAGCAAAATTATAGTAATCACGTAGAGCTGCTCGACGAGATTCAGAAATGAAATGTTTTCCTTCTTTTTTTTACCTCGACAGTTCATGTCGAAATACTATGCTGGGTTGAATTGGTGTTGCTTGTTAGAAGGTATATCTGCATTGGTTGGACAAACGCCAAGTTCCGGCTGGTATGGCACAAGAAAACTTAAATATTTACGTTCGTTGGCAGTCGATATTTTGTTACGTTTTCCAAGGTTATGGTCTATGAAAATTTCACTACCAACATGCAGACTGCGAATTTTATTACGGGCGAGTTTTTCTTCTTCTTTTTTGCAGTTTCCAACAACTCATCACTTTCTTTGTGGATATTGGTCAAACAGTCAATAATATTGACAAAAAATTCTCTCAAATTTGGCACCGCTTCGTTTTTCAGGTTGTTCAAGATCTGGTTCACTCGTTCAAAATTTGTCGTAAATTCTCCAACCTTGACAGAAAAAGTAATCCACGTAAAATCAACCTCAACTGACGATTTGCCTAATAATTCTAGTTGAATAAAACTTCATCGAATCGACGTACAAGTTTCAATAAAAAAAACATAAAATTTAAGAGTTTAAACGGACCAGAACCATTAAGAGAAGAATACTTCTCAATGTCATTAGCCAACATCATCCTCAAAGCCTGTAAGCCTCATGTGAACATTAACGGATGACAAACGATACAAATGTGATAGAACTAACCTTCCGATGTCATACAAAAGAATATCCCTTAAGACTATTGCATTTGCATTAATTTTTCATTTCAAATAAAGTGATTGATAATTTATTCATTTCCATAGCAAACGTTTATACTATCTTGAAGCTTTTAAAAAGTGTTAAGCAGTATTCTCTTGAATTACTTAAAAAAATTCTTTTTTATTTCTTTTCAGAGTTGAAAGTTGCTTGGAAAGAGTTGAGATATAATGCAAATGAGATGCTCAATGAAGAATAACTTTTTGTTTGAGCAAGATTCAGGGCAACTGAGTTAAATTATAAAAAGAAATATTTCAACATTTCTTGGTTTATCTTTGTATAATACTAACTGCATTTTACTAAAAAATTAAGAAAAAATAATCTAGCTTCATTTTGAGTATTCGCATGTGCATTTATTTCATTATCCCACCTTACGACAGAATGTTCTTTATAAAATTCAAATTCATAGAATACAATTTGAATTGTGGAAATGTTGTATAATGAATATACTCGTACAATTTGAGAAACAAATAGAAAAAAACAAATTAAATCAAATCTTAAATTTTGAAATTTATTCCTAAGAGGACTATTATCAAATTATCTAGTGCCGTGATAGCTCCTTATATAGGGTCCGCCAAAAAAAATTTTTTTTTTGAAAATGCTATAAAAAAAACTACTGAACATTTTCTCAAATTTCTTTTTTTTTTGGAAAGTACAATCCTTCCGGTTAATAATGGAAAATAATTTCATTCAAATGGCTGCCTCGGCTGGCCATGCAGTAGCCTACACGATCGGTCCAATTTTTAAGCACATTATCGATTGTGTGCAGCTGTATTTCACCAATGGCTTCACGAATATTGTCCTTTAAAGCGTCAATTGTCTCTGGCTTATCGGCGTAACACTTATCTTTTACGACACCCCACAAATAATAGTCCAACGGTGTCAAATCGCAGCTCCGAGGTGGCCAAACGACATCTGCTCTGCGGCTGATAATGCGATTTTCAAAAACAGGGCGCACAAGTCGAGTGTAGCTTCGGCTGTGTGGCATGTAGCGCCGTCCTGTTGAAACCAAATATTGCCAATATCCTCCTCTTCAATTTTTGTGAACAAAAATTCGTTCAACATGGCCCGATAACGATCGCCATTGACTGTAACGGCCAAAAAAAAGAAAAATGGCCCAATTATGCCTCTGGACCAAAATCCGCACCAAACAGTGACTCGTTTTGGGTGTATCGGCTTTTCAATGTATGCGTGCGGGTTTTCTGTACCCCAAATGTGACAATTTTGCTTGTTTACATGCCCGCCAAGATCAAAATGAGCTTCATCTGAAAAGATGGCCCACTTAGCGAAACGTAGTTCAAGCGTACGCACAACCATATTCGTTCAGCGGAAGGATAAAACTAATTATCTGTCAAATCAGACATGAGCTAACTGTTACCATTCACGAAATAAGCACTAGTTGAAAAAAATAACGTTAGATGGCGGACCCTACATTTCATTGTCTGTATGTATCTCTAAGAAAACCGGTCCGGTATAAAGCGAAAAAGTACAAGCTGCTCGTAAACTCTTTTTGTTGTATTCAATAGGGTTTTTCATATTTTAAGTTTGTATTCAATGGAACCGATTGCATGTATAAATGCGCTTTACACATTGAATATTTTCCTCCAAGTCGTCTAATGTTTGTAACTTGTTCGAATAGACGTAAGTCTCTGCTTTGTAGCTCCAATTACAAAAGTTTAAATGTGTTAAATACTATGAACAGCTCAACATATAGGTCGGTTTCTGGTGGTAAGGCGATCACCGATAAATTGCATGGAACCATCCTGCTCAAACTAGATATCTTCGAAGCCCTCAAGTTGGAAATTATCCCAAAAAATATAAGCGATAGCCGCCGCCAACCGGCTCGCCGGCACTATTTCAGAAGAAGTACGGCCCAATAACATCTCCGTTATGAAATCCACACAAAACAGTAATTCTGTTCACATATTTTGGTCGCTGTTATTGGAAAAACTCTGACATATTATTAAGTAACACGTACTCGTATATAGCTTTTGCTCTTACCTTGATCTTATATGCGTTAGCAAAATACTCCACAAAGTCAAGAAATGCTCAACTTTTCTAAATAGCGCAGAGTCGATTTAACACGAAGCAATGAAACTCAGGATATCCGATTGTCGACCATATTGGAAAGGGTGTGTGAAATCGTCCATTTCCAAATCATGCGTGACAACCGAAGGAATGCTACTGTGTGGAATTTTTTTTAGGAGTGCACTAAAGTAGTGCTTTGCTCTACTGAAAATCTCTTTCTCATTACTGATACTATGCCTCTTCTGCTGCCGTCCGCGCTCTACTCACCGCTTTCGTGACTCAAGATATAATTTATCACTAATTCCGATATTCTTAATTCACCCTTGAAAGGCTTGACTTTTGATCCTTAATACCTTAACACGATACGGCGGCTATCGTTCCACATTCCACCATTTTTTTATTTATCTTTATGTAGCCGGTTATATGGACAACCGGGCAGAGATTTCTCAAAGTTATTTCTTCGAAGTTGTTCTACTGGCACATATGAATCTTATGTGTTTAGTTCTTTCTCTTGATTTATGGTTTATATTTGAAGCTATTCTTGCAAATTTATTTTCATTAATTTTTTTTCTGGTTTCTTCTCAAAAACTCTTGTGGCGAACATCAGTTTTGACTCCTAGATGTAGTACGTATGTTTGCTACTTAAGTTTTAAGATATTGCAATACGGGTGTAGATACGTAAAGTCTGATATCAGCATCATAAAGTTAGACGTTTTTAGTGGTACATGTGCTCAGAACGTTATCTCATACGTGTGCTATTTGCGTAATCATTTTCGTGTGATAAATTTGTATGACTTTCGACGTCCATAACTCGCCAACAGTGTGCCCATCAACTCGCTTCGACTTTTGGTGATGAAACGCCATCCCGGGCCTGTGTGTTTCGCTGGTTTTCCAAATTCAATCGTGGTCATCATTCGCTCCAGGACGAGTTTCGTCAAGATCGTGCAAAATCGGTTGTTTCGCCAGAAAACATTGATGCTGTGCCGGGACTGATATCGCAAGAGGGTCATGTGAAATTGAGGCACGCTTGAACATTATTTTCACTTGCATACATTTAATATTGCATAAGCATTTGGCCGTCAAAAAAATGTATTCGCGTTGGATAGCGCATAATTTGACAATGGCATAAAAAAAGGCTCGTGTCGATTGTCGATTTGTCCAAAGAAATATTGAAAAAATTCGATCCTGGTGCTTCAAAATACGTCTATAAGATCGTGACATGCACCGAATTATGGATCTATGCATATGAGCCCGAATCTAAATACCTGTCGACAGCATGGGTCGAAAGAAATGTTCGCCTGTTTTATCGGAAAACCCGGATATGTCGCTACCGTGTTTTTAGAGTAACGTAAAATGGTCAATAGTACACCACTATTTTTTTTTGCCAGAATTCTTTGAAAAAATAAGGAAAAGTAACCACCAAACACCGATCATTCTCCACGACGACACTGCTAGCTTTCAGAGGTCGGCTCAAGTGACTTTTTGAGCAATCAAAACATCGAATTGATTGGTCATCCACCGTACAAGCCTGATTTGGGACACAATGATTTCTTTTTATTCTCGCATAGCAAAAATAGATTGTCAGGTCAACGTTTGTCGACGTATGTAACCAAATGCTACTTTCATTTAATTATTTAACACCAGGTAATTATGTGTTGTCATGTTGAGATCTGACACCCTTTTCTCCATGACTGCCTTCATATTCTCAGTTCAATTCCCCGATTCCTCGGTTTTGTACGAGTAGTAATACAGAATGTTTTCATTTGTACTTTCATGAAGTGGGATTTGTTTTGCTACTTGGTTTCCCGAATTCATGTAATATCGATATATCGCTTCCGCCATACGTTTTCTAGTTCAAATCTTTTCACCATAAATAACATAATTAACGCTTAATTTATATAATTTCTGTGAACAGTGAACAGTTAACACAATCCATAAATTTATAGAGCTCTTCATCAAGGATTTTGAGTAAGCCGGTCTCCATTCGTAGACTGTCTGTAAACTGTCTGTAAACTATATGACAATTTTTCTTAGAAGGGACGACTTACTGATTGTTCTTCGCTCTAAAAAATTAAAAGTTAATCAGTAACTTTAGTCGAATTTTTTAAAGAACTCTCAGTTCCGAAATCACTGAGGCCTGTTTCTACCTTCCTCTTATTTGCTATCATGTTGATGATTCCTGTGAAAGAGACGCATTTATGGTGAGACAATTATCAGTTATCAGACAAGAATCAGTTATTCGATCATCATCATATTTTACTGGGCACGAATATCTAGCTACAACTAAATTTCTGCATTAGGGAAGATGTTCGGAGAATGAAAGAAAATTGTCCTTATGTAACTACCTAACTATGCTGGCAAAGTGGGCCAGGTAAATATTTGTTCCATTTGGGAATTGATGAGATCCAGTATAAGTTTTCGTAAGAAAATTACTTTCTTTTTCTGGGGTCATTTATACGCGATTTTTAGAAGATCATATGAGTTAACATATCGTCGGTTGTTTCCTCGATATAGAAGGGCCATTTGACAACACAGAATTCTCATAGATATATAGAGGCATTTAAAACATGGGAGTTAGAGACACGACATTTAAATGGATAAAATGTATGCTAGAGGATAAAACAATAAAAACCCCATTATGCAGCAATAAACTCAGTGTGATAGCTATGAAAGGATGCCCTCAGGGAGGAGTACTATCACCCC